>QNTS01003153.1:13037-66017 GCA_003317085.1 Hucho hucho
CCTCTCTCCCCCCTCCAGAGTCCTAACCCCTGCCCCTCTCTCCCCCTCCAGAGTCCTAACCTGTGCCCCTCTCTCTCCAGAGTCCTAACCCCTGCCCCTCTCTCTCCAGAGTCCTAACCCGTGTCTGACGTTCAGTGTGAAGACTCATGACAGGATCTACTACATGCTGGCCCCATCTCCTGAGGCCATGAGGATCTGGATAGACGTTATCGTCACCGGGGCCGAGGGATACACTCAGTTCATGGTGTAGAAATGGGTTTCTCAAACTGCACCTTTAGTTTTTTGCCCTACTACTACACAGCTGATTCAAATAATAAACAAATCATTAAGCTTTGAATCAGCTGTGTAGTGTTAGGGCAAAAAAACAAAAAAAGCACCCCTTGTGGTCCCGATGACCGAGTTCGGGAAACGCTGGTGTAGAAGGTGTGATGCGGCCACATCCAGTTTATGCTGTAAAGAGTGGTGCTTCGGCCAGAGTGGAAGGATACGACCAGCGTGCGGTTCCGGAGCCAGGAAGAGATCCTCTCTTTTCTCTGTGACTCAAATGGACGGTTGTTCTTATTTCTGTATTTTATTATTTTTAAAACCTTTTTCTAAGGAAGAATTTTCCAACAGCTGCATTAACTCTCACCGGTAACTCTACTGGGATTGGCCAGTGTTTTTACGCATCATTATGTTGACAAAGTGATTGGTCGTTGATTAACTAGCAATGTGCATAGCAACCACAGGAGGATGGTGACATATTTGGTGACATATTATGAGCCGTCCACACCTCAGCAGTCTCCACTGATAGCAACACGATGTGCTGTAGAAAAACAAGCAAAACAGAACAGTCATTAAACTTCTTCGTTGTAAAGGGATCAAATGATCAGGGAACAAGTTACTGATATTTACTCAACCCTTATGTCCTCTGTTATATTTACTCAACCCTTATGTCCTCTGTTATATTTACTCAACCCTTATGTCCTCTGTTATATTTACTCAACACTTATGTCCTCTGTTATATTTACTCAACCCTTATGTCCTCTGTTATATTTACTCAACCCCTATGTCCTCTGTTATATTTACTCAACCCCTATGTCCTCTGTTATATTTACTCAACCCTTATGTCCTCTGTTATATTTACTCAACCCTTATGTCCTCTGTTATATTTACTCAACCCCTTATGTCCTCTGTTATATTTACTCAACCCCTTATGTCCTGTTATATTTACTCAACCCTTATGTCCTCTGTTATATTTACTCAACCCCNATCATCTTTGGCACTGTTTGCTGTTCAGTTGGCATTAGCAAGTTCTTGATGATTTTGTTTTTTTCATGTCCGTAACACGTGTTAAATTATCACGCAATGGCTCACTAAATTGTTAGTGTATATAAAGGGGACTGTGCCTCATAGACTACATCATTTCTGAAGAGGTTCCATTTCAGAATGAGGGGTGCTGTAACTGCTAGTGTTGCTGTTCTGTCTGTCTGGGGCATGGGCTCAGGGAGAGAGTGTGTGTGTGGTGGTGGTGGTGGTGGTGGGGGGGGGGGGGGGGGTGGTCAGAGAGAATCAGTGGTGGAAATAGTATTGAATTGTCATACTTGAGTGAAAGTAAAGATACCTTAATAGACAATGACTCAAGTGAAAGTCACCAATTAAAATACTACTTGAGTAAAATTATTTGGTTTTAAATAAATACAATTTACAAACTAAGCATGTGTATTTAGTGAGTCCTCCAGATCAGAGGCAGTAGGGATGACCAGGGATGTTCTCTGTTTAGTGAGTCCTCCAGATCAGAGGCAGTAGGGATGACCAGGGATGTTCTCTGTTTAGTGAGTCCTCCAGATCAGAGGCAGTAGGGATGACCAGGGATGTTCTCTTGATAAGTGCATGAATTTGACTATTTTCCTGTCCTGCTAAGCATTCAAATGTAACGAGCTCTTTTGGGTTTCATGGAAAATGTTTTGAGTAAAAAGTACATTGTCTTTAGGAATGTAGTGAAGTAAAAGTTGTCAAATATAATTTGTAAAATAAAGTACAGATACCCTAAAAAACTACTTAAGTAGTACTTTAAAGTATTTTTCCTTAAGTACTTTACACCCTTGGAGAGAATGACACCACTCAACAGGGTCAAACACAGTCTACCAGCCTTGCTGCTGAACCTGCCACCTGGGCTGAGAGACGTGGTGGAACAGAGAGGCCAGACAGACACCTGGGCTGAGAGACGTGGTGGAACAGAGAGGCCAGACAGACACCTGGGCTGAGAGACATGGTGGAATAGAGAGGCCAGACAGAGACAGCGAGGGGGAGAATGCAGGTAATTGGCATGTTCTAAATGTGGAAGTGGATTTTTAGGTCATAAGGTCAGTATACCTAAGCAATAAGGCCCGAGGAGGTGTGGTATATGGCCAATATGCCACGGCTAAGGGCTGTTCTTATGCACGACGCAATGCGGAGTGCCTGGATACAGCCCTTAGCCGTGGTATATTGGCCATATACCACAAACCCCCAAGGTGTCGTATTGCTATCATAAACATGTTACCAACGTAATTAGTAAAAATAAATGTTTTGCCATACCCGTGGTATAATGCCAATCAGCATTTAGGGCTTAAACCACCCAGTTTCTAATGAAAAATAAGCACAAGCAGCTTAACTGTCAGCCATGGGGACCAGAGTGACAGCCACCAGAGTGACAGCCACCTGAGTGACAGCCACCAGAGTGACAGCCACCTGAGTGACAGCCACCAGAGTGACAGCCACCAGAGTGACAGCCACCTGAATGTCACCAAGACTGAACTGCAGCTCCAGAAGAACAAGGTAGAGGAGCTGGTGGGAGAGAATACAGGTAAATATCACAGAAATATCTGTTTAAATTATACATTTATTTGAGTAATGTTTGATATGGTTTAACTTTGTTCAGTACTAACTTTTAACTAATATTTTATTTCATGTTATGTCCAATGTAACCTAAACATACTTACGGCACTGAGCAAATTTCAGGTCTGCTGAGCGCAAACTTAAATGTTGTGAAAATTCTGTGCAACTTCCGACGCGCGTTTACTGTGAACACTGAGGCTGTACCCGCTTTAAGTTACAGTTATAACAGTGGCCAAGTAGGCTACTGTGGCTATTTGCTCATAATGTAGGCCTACCAGAGTGGCCTACTATCAAAAACAATGGAGAAAATACATCCCATAACATTTTAACATGAAAATAGCTGTTCTATCATTCAGCCTACAGTAGCAGCCAATGTGTGGTGTTCAATAGACAGTAGCAGCCAATGTGTGGTGTTCAATAGACAGTAGCAGCCAATGTGTGGTGTTCAATAGATAGTAGCAGCCAATGTGTGGTGTTCAATAGACAGTAGCAGCCAATGTGTGGTGTTCAATAGATAGTAGCAGCCAATGTGTGGTGTTCAATAGACAGTAGCAGCCAATGTGTGGTGTTCAATGTAGGCCTACATTCCATGATGGCTTGCCATTAACCTGTTTATCCACTTGTCCTTCAGACAAGGAGGTGACTGAAAATGTTGTGTTTGATGCAAGAAAACAAAATAAAATGTATTATTATTCCCATACCATTATTAAAGAGAATCATACAAATTAAACTATCCTCTGCCTATTGGCTACTTAGCATATTCAAGACAGTCTCAAAATACAACAATTCCCCTTTAAGACATAAAGAAGCTCTTTACCTGACTTGCTTTTCAAAAACGGCTAGAATCACGTGTTGTGTTCATGTTGGAAGCAACCACGCCCCAATTGTTGACAAAAAAAAGTTGTTAGAACTGGGCTAATAACTCACCAACTAGCAAACACTATGAACAACATGTGGCTACATGTGGCTATACATGCTGCTCTCACTCTGATCTCAAAACAAGCGCATCTACTCAGGACCGCTGTAGCCCCAACACTGCGCAGGTCAAAGTGAACGGCGCAGATCCATATATGGCAATGGCTATTTGCATACAGGGCTACTGGAGCTCTGATTGGTTATGGCACGAACTGAGTCGTGCCTGTGAATGCAATACATTCCTACTCCAAAGCGTTCTGCCTACAAGAACATATAATTGCACAGTTAGTTTGCATACTAAAACAAACTATGCATAGTTTTGTTTCGGTATATTACATTGAAAGTGTCTAATATTGGGTTGATTCGATCACAATTCCCACAATAAAGCGAAACCTCAATAGTGTTAATTAACTAAAAGGGAAAACTTGTGTTAACTAAAAGGGAAAACTGTAGAAAGTTAATTGAAGTTCAATCTTGTGCTTCTCTGCTTGGGCTCATATTTCTTCTGGGAAGCTGTCTGAGGGGAGCTGTGCTCCCAAGCACATGTGAAGTTTAGAGGGAGCATTGGTTATGTCAGCCCTGGAAGCTAGAGTGACAGCCAGTGAGAGTGAAAACACAGGTATTAGAACATATGAAACCATCATCTTAAAGAAGAGCAGGATAACTCAATTCAAGTTTGCTATTGCATATTTTTAAAACCACAGGCTTGGAGGCCAGACTGAGTTCCAGTCACAGGAGGTTGGTGGGACCTTATTTGGGGAGGACAGGCTCATGGTAATGGCTGGAGCGAAATCAGTGGAATGGTATCAAATACATTAAACATATGGTTTCCATGTGTTTGATGCCATTCCATTTACTCCGTTTCAGCTGTTATTATGAGCTGTCCTCCCCTTAGCAGCCTCCACTGCGGCCAGTGAGAGGGAGCTAGGTGGAGGAGCTGAAGAGAGAGAATGCAGGCAACAGATGCAGACAACCTTTCCCCATGTTAATTCATCCATATTTAGTCCAGTGTTTCCAGATTTCTATGAAATATGACCTGTTATTAATTACGAGGGAAGTAGTTTTCCTTACAAAAAGTGGTAATTCACTTTTCTGTGTTGGAATGGTGTGGGCATATACCGTTCAGCCAGACCGCTGGTTGGCCAGCTCAGCCAATGAGCCATCATGACATCATATTTTATGAGGAAATAGCAATATTTTTTTTAACTGTTTGTTTGAGATACAAGTTTGACGTGGGGGTTTTAAGTGTTTTTTTCTGTCCAATTTATGCTTTGGTCACAACATTATTTGAGTACGAGTTAACAGAATCTGAACTTTTTAAAAGTGAGATTTTCACTGGACACTTACTTCACAGTTAGCTTTAGGATCTGGATAAAATGTATAGAAGACAAACGGATACAAACATGATTTATATTTGACTTTGATAAGAATTGTAATATGCCAAAATCAGGCATCAACCTAAAATTGCATTGTTGTGCTTAAATTAATAATGTGGCTTACGGTAGTGAGTACAAACATTGCCATAAATGTTTTCTGTAGGTCCCCTGTAGGAATCAAACCCACAACACTAGGGTTGCAAGCACCATGCTCTACTAACTGAGCCACACAGAATATTAACTTTTTAAATTATTCTATATTTTTTTACCCACCTATTTCACGATATCCAATTGTTAGTTACAGTATTGTCTCATCGCTGCAACTCCCCTACGGACTCGGGAGAGGCGAAGGTCGAGAGCCATGCGTCCTCCGAAAAACAATCCTGCTAAACTTCTAGACACACTGCTCACTTAACCTAGAAGCCAACCACACCAATGTGTCAGAGGAAACACCATCCAGCTGGCTACCGAAGTCAGCTTGCAGGCGCCCAGCCCACCACAAGGAGTCACTAGAGTGGGATGGGACAAAGAAATTGCATCCCAAACCCTCCCCTAACACAGACGACGTTGGGCCAATTGTGTGCCGCCTCATTGTTCTCCCGGTCACAGCCAGCTGTGGCACAGCCCGGGATCAAACCTGGGTCTGTAATGACACCTCTAGCACTGCAATGCAGTGCCTTAGACCGCTGCGCCACTCGGGAGGCCAGAATCTGATCTTTTAAAAGTGAGATTTTCACTGGACAGTTACTTCAAAGTTAGCTTCAACATCTGGATACAATGTATAGGACACACAGATACAAACATGATTTATATTTGACTTTGATCCAATTTGTAAAATGCCAAAATCAGGAATCAACCTGAAATTGCACAGTTGTGCTCAAATTAACAATGGAGCTTGTTTTATAATTTACATTTAGCAGACACTCTTATCCAGAGCATCTTACAGTAGTGTGAGTGCATACATTTCATTTTTTTTTTTTTGTGTGTGCTAGTTCTCCATGGGAATCAAACCCACAACCGTGGCATTGCAAGTGCCATGCTCTACCAACTGAGCCACACAGGATCTGTGTTTGCAGGCAGACCAAAGGTGGCCTTCTCTGCTACTTTAGGTGATGGACTATTGGGACCCTTCAGTACTGAAACCACTCTGATCTACAGCAGTGATCACCAACATTGAGACAGTCCACAACTCAGTTACAGGTACAGTAGTGCATACTACTACTTCAGAGAGTCTCTGTTGTTCCATTACAGACAATCAGATTGTAAAGAAAGAACACAAAGGAAAAAAATAACAATGACTTCCTGTATAGAAGTGGACAACGTCTACTGAGGGGCTCAAGCTTTAAAGGCATAATCGGCTGCTCTCTCCCATATTCACAGACAAGAGTATGAATGCAATAACTGACAGTCGTAGTGTTTACAACAGTTGGACAGCGCTGACGTCTTCCTGCTTCTCCTCTGGTATCTTCACAGCGCCAGTGAGAGGAGTCTACTACTTTACATGAACTGCCGTGAATCTCCGTCATTTAGGGACCGCGGGTGTTCATCTGTAGAAGAATGATCAGAGTACGATATGTGCTCATCAAGACAATCAGCACAATCATAATGGGGGTGTATCTTTTAAGACTGATCAACAACACTGTTTGTGACAGCTGCAGTTGTTTCTAATCTTCAATTGTATCTTTAACTTGTGACCCTTTGTCTTTTGTGTGTATTCTGTATTTTTCTGTAATGTTTTATGGACACGCTGCTATTTCCCTGTTTTGCCTTCTTGCCAGGTCACCCTTGCAAAATATGTTTTTTCAACCTCAATGCATTTTACCTGGTTAAATAAAGGTTAAATGAATAAAAACAATGGATTGTCTCTAGAGCTGGGAGATGTGGTCCACGTGTGTATTCCCGGAGAGTGTGTGCTCACAGGTGATGTAGGTATTAACCACAACACCTTCCGAGGTTTCCGACTCTTCGCTGTGTGAGGGAGAAATGCTGTACTGAACTACAGTGAGGAGTCAGTTTAGGGTTGTTCTCATAAACATTACTAAATCAATGACGTCTCTCATCATTGGCTTGTTGCTGTTGGTACTTGCACCCTGATGTAATCAAACTAGACCAAGTAACTGAACACCATTTATGTTCTTACACTACACCGCCAAAGGTATGTGGACACGCCTTCAAATTTGTGAATTCGGCTGACAGGTGTAATAAATCGAGCACACAGCCATTCCATTTCAATAGACAAACATTGTCAGTAAAACAGCCCGTACTGAAGAGCTCAGGGACCATCATAGGATGCCACTTTTCCAACAAGTCAGTTCGTCAAATTTCTGTCCTGCTAGAGCTGCCCCGGTCAACTGTAAGTGATGTTATTGTGAAGTGGAAACGTCCAGGAGCAACAACGGCTCAGCCACGAAGTGGTAGGCCACACAAGCTCACAAAACGGGACCGTCGAGCGCTGAAGTGCATAGCGCGTCTGTCTTCGGTTGCAACACTCACTACCGAGTTCCAAACTGCCTCTGGAAGCAACGTCAGCACAACTGTTCGTCAGGAGATTCATGAAATGGGTTTCCATAGCCGAGCAGCCGCACACAAGCCTAAGATCACCATGCACAATGCCAAGCATTGGATGGAGTGGTGTAAAGCTCGCCGCCATTGGACTCTGGAAACGTGTTCTCTGGAGTGACTAATCACGCTTCACCATCTGGCAGTCCGACAGACAAATCTGGGTTGGGCGGATGCCAGGAGAACGCTACCTGGCAGAATGCAGTGCCAACTGTAAAGGTTGGTGGAGGAGCAATAATGGTTCGGGCTAGGCCCCTTTAGTTCCAGTGAAGGGAAATCTTAACGCTATAGCGTACAATTACATTGTAGACGAGTCTGTGCTTCCAACGTTGTGGCAACAGTTTGGTATGGCCCTCTCCTGTTTCAGCATGACAATCACCCGTGCATAAAGTGCAGAAATTGCTTGTCGAGATCAGTGGAAGAACTTGACTGGCCTGCATTGAGCCCTGTGCTCAAACCCATCGAACACCTCTGGGATTAATTGGAACGCAGATTGCGAGCCAGGTAAAATCGTTTAACATCAGTGCCCGACCTCTCCAACACTGGTGGCTGAATTGGAAGCAAGTCCCCACAGCAATGTTCCAACATCTTCCCAGAAGAGTGGGTGCTGTTATAGCAAAAGGGGGGCCAACTCCATATTAATACCCATGATTTGGGATTTTGTAACAAGAGCAGGTGTCCACATACTAGTGTATATTTAATGTGATGTTTTATTTTGAACTGTGAAACAAAGTACTGGCTTTGCTGTAATTGAGGAAAACTCTGCTGGTAAATTTGAGTAACAGCAAAGCATCAAATGTTTCTACCATTCCATGACTCAATTTGTTGATAAGGTGATTGTGTATAGAGTATATATATTTTTTTAACCTACAAGTGTACTAAACAGTATCAATTAATAGTATTGTATCATCAAGGGGGGAAATCCACAAGGCAGAGAAATTGCACAGACCAACATTTTATTGATGACTTCAGCACTACAAGAGCTGGTGTGTGTGTGGTTCAGTATCAAATGATAAATAACAGTACGCATGGTTCGACAAGTGCCTAAAGGCTTCTCTAGATCACAGAACATTCTAGAACTCTGCATTTGAGTTCTAGAACATTCTAAAAACACAGCCATTCTAGAATGCCTCCGTTCCGGAACATTCTAGATTAGAAGAACACAGTTCTAGAAGACCAGGCCGAGCATGCGGTCAATGGGAGGTCCCTAGTCTTCGGACTCTCCAGGGCTTCTGATGTCGTCTATCTTCAGGATCATTTTGACTACCTGTGTTGCCAGAGAAATCTGCTGCTTCTTCCCATGAAGAGTCTCAATAACATGCTGCTGCTTCATGTCTGGGGGAGAGAAGAGGGCCAACATCAATAACAGATTTATTTAGGAAAAGATCTAATGCTTTATATCAAGGGTGTCAAACTCATTCCATGGAGGGCCTAGTGTCTACTGGTTTTTCCCCTGTCATTGAAGACAACCAGGTGAGGAGAGTTCCTTACTCATAAGTAACAGTTCATCAATAAAGTACAAGGGCTGAGCGAAAACTCAGACACTTGGCCCTCTGTGGAATGAGTTTGACACGTGCTTTATATTAAGTGTTTATTTTATTACATTTTCCACGTTGTGAGTCTGTCCTTACCGTTGGTGTTGAGGTGCAGACAGTCGATGCCCAGGGCTGGGTTGGACTCTGTGACCTGCCTGGCACGGACCTCAGTCATGGTCTGGATGGAGTTGAGTCCGCTGTTCTCTGCCAGGGCCATGGGGATCACCTCCAGGGCATCAGCAAACGAACGCATGGCATATTGCTCCAGAGATGGGCACTGCAGAAAGAGTAGAGGGAGAGATGAGCACATAGCTGTTTCAGATAACTCACCATCATTATCAACATCAGGCTATTACGGTTACTGAGTCACACTCCAATACAAGGTTTTACAGTGCCTTCAGAAAGTATTCATACCCTTTGACTTTAAAAAATAACAAAAAAATTTGTGTTACAGCCTTGATTCAAAATGGATTAAATGTAGACGTGTCACTGGCCAAGACCCAAAACCACATAATGTCAAAGTGGAATTACATTTTTCTAAATTTGTACAAATGAAATAGAAATGACAAACTGAAATGTATTGAGTCAATAAGTAGTCAACCCCTTTGTTATGGCAAGCCTAAATAAGTTCAGGAGTAAAAAATGTATTCAACAAGTCACATAAGTGGGCAATAATAGTGTTTAACATAATTTGAATGACTCTCTCATCCCCGTACCCCACACATACAATTATCCGTAAGGTCCCTCGGTCGAGCAGTGAATTTCAAACAGATTCAACCACAAAGACCAAGCATTTTCCAATGCCTTGCAACGGGTACGTATTGGTAGATGGGTAAACATTAAAAAAACAGAATAACCCATTGAGCATGGTGAAGTTACACCATCCAAAGTTCATCAATACAATTTGCCCCAAACATACAACATCACTGAGTACCACTCTCCATATTTTCAAGCATAGAGGTGACTGCGTCATGTTATGGGTATGCTTGTAATTGTTAAGGACTGGAGAGTTTTTCAGGATAAAAAAAAATAATAATTACCAAGAGTTACAGTTTCTAGCCAAGATCAATAACATCTTCACAGAGCTTGAATATATATATTTCTTAATGGACAAATGTTGCACAATCCAAGTGTGCAAAGCTCTGAGAGACTTACCCAGAAAGACTCAACAGTTGTAATCGCTGCCAAAGGTGATTCTAACATATGACTCAGGGGTGTGAATACTTAACTAATCAAGATTTGTTCATTTTTTTATATAAAAATGTTCCAATTGTGTAGATCACTGACAAAAAAAAAAAAGACAAACCCATTTCAGTCCCACTTTGTAACAACAAAATGTGGAAAAAGTTTAGGGCTGTGAAAACTTTCTAAAAAGGTACTGTAGATGTTTGACCTGATACTGTGTAGATGTTTGACCTGATACTGTGTGTTAGTGGTGTATGCACATTGTACCTTGTCTGCGGCCTGGTTGACGGCGAGGGCACAGGCGATCTCAGAGGCTCCGCCCCCGTACACGATGCGATTGTCCCTAACCAGGTTACGGATGACACACAGCGCGTCATGCAGCGCACGCTTAGCCTCCTCAATGATCTGACAGGGAAATAAAAAAAATTAAGAAATGGGACAGTTAGTGCTGGGCTGCAATGAAAGCATGCACATTGACGGCCCTCCAGGACCAGAATTGTCCATCCCAAGAGATACCAATGATTGGGAATCTCAGAGCTGTCTACATAAACTGATTATCAGGCCCCTCAGCATCATCTCCAACAGTCAACATTAGCAGACTACCAATCCACCCACCATCTTGTTTCCTCCGCGGATGAAGATGGTGACTGCCCTGGAGTTCTTGCACTCCTCGATGACCAGCATTCGGTCCTTGGTGGTGCCGAAGCAGATCTCCTTGACGACGCCGGCTGAACCCAGCTTCTCAGCAGTCAGCTCAGAGAACCGTGGCACGATGCGGCCTCCTGTCGCTATGGCAATCAGCTGAGGCAGGGGGAGGTTAGCAACAGAGGTTAACAACGGGGGGGGAAATAAACTAACATTTTGCAGCTGAACGGCATGATGTCTGTGCGCAGTGTGTGTGTGTGTCTCACCTCAATTTCAGGTCCTCCGACCCAGCGGATGGCGGGCAGCTCATTCTGCAGCAGCAGGTGGTTAGCCTCGTCATCGAAGCCCCACTGGCAGATGGCCAGGTTAGCACCAGTATCCTTGATCTGAGAAAAGTTACAATATCACATTATATTTCACTTATTCATGTCATTTCATCACATGACATATTCAGTCAACTCTTTTTTTTAGTTTAGTTTAGATCATATTTAATTAAAATGAGATTCAAGGAGATGAGGGTCCATCATATACACGTCTTCTAGTTATGCAGACTGAATGACAGGAATGCACCTTCGGCAGCCGTGTTGTAGAGAAATAGTAAGTTGTAAAAGGTTGTGTGACTGACCTGTTTGATCATCTCCAGGAACTTGTCCTTCTCATACTTCTGTAGGGCCTTGTATTCCTCCACACAGGTCACGTCCAGCTTGTGCTTGGTCTTGGGCTTAGGGGGCTCAAACGGACAGGTCAGGATGGCCATCTTTGTGTCTTTCAGGAACTGAGGGGAAAAGGAGATTGTTGTAGAAGATATCTGAATGATTTACCTTGCTAAATACAATTTAAAAAAGGGAGTGCTTTAGACTTGGATGGGCTAAAAGAATACATTACATCTACAGAAATTGTCAGCTCTCTCACAAGCCCCGTGTAAGATGAAGGTCCTAGATGAGAGGTGAGAGAGCCGTGGTGCTGTATCCCCTGTCAATGTCAGACCACTCCACTGGGGACAGAGTGACTGGAGTAAGGGAGGGGAAGAGGAGTAACATACACTGCATCCTAGTTTACATCGGAGGTGACAGCATAGGTGTGCTAACATGACCCTTGCATCAACTGTATGGCCGAGGCACCGCTGCCGTTTGTGTGTGGTGCGTACCTTGGGCATCTGAGGGTGGCTGAACTCCTTGTCTATGATTACTCCCTTGATGAGCTGGGTGTCCTCCAGCTTGCCTCCCACCTTGCCCTCCATCTTGATCAGCTCAAAGTCCACGTCCTTACGGTTCATGTCGGCCACCGTCAGGACGGCGTTCACTGCGATCTCCGCCATCTGTCTGTGACAGCGGTTGATCCTGAAAGGAGGAAGATGGGGAGAGAAATGTGTATGAGACCTAATGAAACCCAATGGCCAGGTTCATAAATAATACACGTATGCCATCACATCTGGGCCAAATCAACTTGTGTATCAATGTATCTTTGTACAAAGAGCACAAAACTCTACACCGTGTTGCCATGCCAACAGCTAGCTGGACCATAACTGACATTTCTGAAAGTCGTCATGAAAACCACAAAAAAAACTTCCAGTAAAACTCACACTTTGGAACCTAGTGTGGTCATGGCGGTCTGGATGAGTGGCTCTGTGTTGCTGGGGTCGTAAGGATAAGTCTCGCTGATCTTGTCCAGCTGCGCGATCGCGATCTTGGCGGCCTGGTCGTAACCGTCAGAGATACGGATGGGGTGGATGCCCCTGTCCAGCAGCTGCTCTGCCTCCTCCAGGAGAGCACCAGCCAGCACTGGAGGGGATGGGGGAGGAGTTCATTTGGACGAGTGTACCAATATGATTCTGCATTGATTAACATAATCTTATCATAGAAAGAATTGCAAGTAATGTGCATGGCTTTCAGAAATTGTCAGCTCTCTCACAAGCCCCATGTAAGATGAAGGTCCTAGATGAGAGGTGAGAGAGCCGTGGTGCTGTATCCCCTGTCAATGTCAGACCACTCCACTGGGGACAGAGTGACTGGAGTAAGGGAGGGGAAGATGAGCATTCTGCAATATTAATCCAATGTCTGGATTGGCACAAAAAAAGGAACCAGGAGTAGTCTACCATCCAATGTTATTCTTTTTTAAACTAGGCAAGTCAGTTAAGATCAAATTCTTATTTACAATGATGGCCTACTAACAGGAAAGAGATGCAAGAAACCCCAATTGTTTAATTAATAAGCTAATGGGTCAAAGATCAAAATCGGGGAGACTCAAATATATAGGGGAGCGTACCAACGACTCCGGTGGTCCCGTCTCCGATCTCATCGTCCTGAGACTTGGAGAGCTCCACCATGAGCTTGGCGATCTGGTGGTCCACATCCATCATGCTGAGGATGGTGGCTCCGTCGTTGGTGACAGTCACCTCCCCATCCCTGTCAACCATCATCTTGTCCAGGCCTAAAGAAAGAGAAAAAGTGAAGGGGGTTTAATGTACTTCAAGATGAATGTGTAGCCTTAGGTAGCTGTTACTGTGTTAAGTCACCAGTGGGCTAGGGCACACAGAAATACTAGCAGTGGCTTTATTATAGCGCTGTGAATGAACACGCTTCAGCGTGGATGTTTGTTTGGGCTTACCGTTTGGTCCTAGTGACGTCCTCAGCGTCGAGGCAACCGCCTTTGCTGCCATGATGTGAGACTGCAAAACACAAAAGCAAAATCTGGTGAATTTCTTCACTGCGGCTGAGGGAGGGATGCTGCGGGAATGATCAACTAGACATCTCTGAGTATCACCAACTAGGTAGATGGCTATGTCCGTGAAAATGGAATGTTTCACAACTGACGTTGGTCAAACTCTCATTCATGGTCAAGAAGCATCGAGGTCAGACCGCTACCTGTGGCTAAGCTACTCAGCTAGCGAACTAGCTAACGTTAGCTGCATGACAGCATACGCACGTTCAATAAAACCAAACTATGAATGACACTTTATTGATCATTCATCACAACAAAGTGAGGAAAACACAACGCATGATGACATATTAGCTAGTTAAATGATTCCATTGTTTATTTGACAACCCGGACGCGACTCACCGGCGTCTTCAGAAAATAAGCACATGGGCAGATTTAGCATGCCGTAGCTAATGCGCTAACTAGCTAACTTCTACAACATACACTAACCAGCTCAGAATGTTACCTAGAAGTCCATAAATAACTCACTTACTAGCTGCATAACTAAACAAGTGGGTCTGAAGTTGCAAGTGTTGTGCAAATGTGCCTTGGTAAGATGCTGACCCACGGACGTGCCATGTTAGCTAAGGGGAATGCATTGTACCTTCAGTGCGTCGAGGCCCGACAGGCGGGTCTTTTTATCCTGATCTTTGATGATGATGAACGGCCGTCCATACTCATCGAACGCGAGTTGCCCCATAGCGGACATGTTGGCTGAAAGACGGCGACACTTCAGACGTGTCCACGGCTGAAATGCAGACTTTTCTCGGTGAAACAGCGGAGTGTTGCTGGACACCTGGTCGCACGGGTCTGCCGGCGACGTCTGGAAGGATCTCAAGGCGGGGAGGGGGAGGTTGATAAATCAGCGAATGATTCGATAAAACATTTTTTTTTTTTAACTATATTGTGAACATAGATTTCAGTTGCCTTTTATACAATTAACGATTTGAGAGAGATGTTGTGCATAAAAGGTTTTAATTTGAGTTTATTTTCCAAATCCCTCCTATTATCCCGTTGCCAAATGAATTCTTCCAGTCTCGCGATTCTACCAGTCTGATCTCGCGGTGTAGTCTCTAGACGTCTTTAGAAAAGTAGAAAAGTGGGATGAAAATGTTGTATCAAATACTTTAAAACTCCGTAACTGTATTCGTTTGATAATGTTTTGGGGGTGAATACGTTTATTTGAGCAAACTATCAGACAACTCATTTTGCAGTTGTACTGGTATTGTGAAACTGCTCTTTCCTAGGCTTGAGTAAATCGTCCAGAAAAGTGAATTCAATATTTGGCTTGTGAGCTAGTTAGTGCCATTTTTGTCTGTCAGTTACACCAAATAAACTATATCGGACTCCACCACTGAGTTCAGTAGCCAGTGATCAGTGTCCAAACTTGGAAGACCCGCACTCAGGAGTTTTAACAGCTACCTGCCTGTCAGTCCTGTTGGACGATACGTGAATCTCATGGAGTTTCAGAGAGCTGTTCTCCAAAAGCATCCTCATATCAGAGAAAAGCAGCCCCGTGTTATGTTAACCGTTAGTTAGATAAATAAATGGACACAAAATACACGTGCATTAGGACAGCCTGTTCCTTCCCGGTGCATGTCGTGCGTCGCAAGTGACGTAACTGCCGGGTCGGATTTGTACGGTGCTGCGCGTGTTCAGAGGTTTATTCTACAATGTTACAAAAGGAATTCAACGGGGATCTGCTACTAGCTCTTCAACTTTCCGATTGTGTAGGTAAGATGCATGAAATGTACTCCGTCGTAGATGATCTAGTCTGAATTCAGGTTTACTATGTTTTTTTAAAATCTGTTGTCGAGGTGAAGTGGAAGGATCAGTGTCAGTGTGGATGATGTTTCTCAGTTTCGGCACAATGTTTTGTTGATTTGTTCATGACAACAGGGACAATGTTGCCACAACAGTTATAGATTTGCTTGCAATAACGTAAAGTTTCACTGACTTCTGATGTTTCCACTTGTCCAGCAGAATGCCTTGTGAGTTAAAGCCTCGGTTCCTGGTTCTGTACGGGTCTCAGAAAGGCCAGGCCCAGTCCATAGCCGAGGGGATAGCTGACGAGGCAGAGGAGAGGGGACTGTTTGCTGATATCTGCTGCTTGAGCGAAGGAGACAAGGTAAAGTTATCAAACACAAAATACTGTCAACCTGCCCTCCATGGCATGCATTCCATTGCGGGCACAACACCTACAATGGGAAACATCGCCAACACTCAATCTGCTAAGGAAACATAACTAGGCCTATGTATGAGTGTATTTGTGGTAGATGTTGTTACTGGCCTCTTCTATTCTCATATAAATACTGATCCTGTTTTGTGTATCCCACCCCCAGTTTAACTTGGAGAAGGAGAGTTATCCGGTGGTGTTCGTTGTGTCTACCACAGGGGATGGGGACCCACCAGACACGGCCCAGAAGTTTGTCAAGAGAATCAAGAAAAAGACCCTGCCCAGTGACCTCTATGCACACCTCTGCTATGCTTTTTTAGGTAAGTAAGAATAGTGTGTCTCAGACGAAATGTCTAGTGCTGAGATAAATTGCTGCTATGGCTTTAAAATAAGATTTATTATGTTGATGGTCAATATCTTTTTATTTTTTTTCTCTGCTCCAGCTCTGGGTGATACAAACTATGCAGATTTCTGCAACTGTGGGAAGACTATTGACAGCCGTCTACAGGATCTTGGTGCTAAACATTTCTATGCAACAGGACATGCAGATGACGGTGTAGGGTAAGGCCCAGGGTTTTTGAATAGGGAAAATAATAAATGTTATAGTATGTTGATGTATGAGAAACACTTTAAATCCTGGCACTCACCTAAGAAGCTTTAAATTAAGGGTACAATGTCTTCATGAATCGGTAGCAATAAAAGTGGCATCAATAGAGACACACTTTTAATGTACTTTCCCCACTTACCTCCTGTCACCTCGTTTGTGTTGTGTGTGGCACATTATCTTTCGGTTCCATCACACTGCTTATCTCTGAGTCTAAATAGACTTTGCTTTCTGTCCAGGCGTCAGTTGGTAGTGGTCTCTTAGGGGCCTTCTCATGTTAATAGTTTAGCTCTTAATCCAAACCCTGTCCTGTGTGTGTGTGTCCAGGCTTGAGTTGGTGTTGGACCCCTGGCTTGAAGGACTGTGGGAGGCCATCAGAGGAGCGTTATCCAAGATGGCCGCCCCTCAGCCTGACAGCGATGGCCATGTTAGGGACCAGAGAGTATCGTCGAACGAAACGCCTGAATCGTCAGCAACAGACATCAAACTCCACCTCCTGAGTCTCAACGATTCAGATTCCCAGAGCACCAAATTCCTCAGAACAGCAGTGAGTGCTAAGACTGATTCTTTGGCTGTTTCAGCATCAGAGACCGGGAGCTCAGTTACTTATCTCATACCGGTGTCAGTGACCGACAACACTGGGACTAATCTTAAACTTGATAGTGTTGTCTCTGATCGCAAGTCAGTGTTGGCGACACAGAGTGGACAGACTGGGGCTCCCCCTGCTGTTGTAGAGGCCTCTCTGACACGCTCCTTGCCCCCGCTGTCTGAGTTGGCCCTCAACGTCCCAGCTCTGTCTCCACCCTACCTGGATGTCACGCTTCAGGAAAACACCATAGAAGAAGAGGTGGGTTGTCTCTCACTCATATTTGTTTGAATTCTAACATCACTAGCCCCTCATATCCTGTCCCTACCCAGACCAGTGCTCCGGTCAGTAAGGAGACTCTTCACGAGGTTCCCATCTCCAGGGCAGTCCAGCTGACCAGAGACGACTCCGTTAAAACAGCCCTTCTGATCGAGATGGACATCTCAGTGAGTGGCCGTCCCTCTCTTACAACATGGTTTCATACAGAGACCAATAGATGGGTCAATAGATCAAAATGGTGGTTAAAGTAGTTTCTTTACTCCATCCTCTCCTTACCCAGTCCCACCCTATGACCTACCAGCCTGGGGACTCGCTTGATGTGCTCTGCCCTAACAGAGGCTCTGAGGTGGGGGAGCTGCTCCATAGATTGGGCCTAGAGGATCAGAAGAGCAACCGTGTCCAGCTCTCACTGCGAAAAGAAACCAAGAAGAAAAGTATGCCGTTTTCTCAGCAGCAGTGTTTATTTTAGTCTCTATATACTATATAGCTCTAGTGATGACATTAAACAAATATATTAAAACTCTATGTAACTACGCACAGTATATGTAATCGATGTAAAATGTGACCCAGTGTTGTTTCCCTCCAGCTGCTCAGATCCCCTCCTACATCCCAGAGAACAGCACTCTGCACTACCTGCTCACCTGGTGTCTGGAGATCAGGACTGTCGCTAAGAAGGTCCCTTGTCCTTTAACTTCCTATACCTGAACTACCCAGTTCAGAACAAGAACCTGTCTGTGAAGGTTTACTGCACTGCAGTAAGATAGACACTAGGTCCTTCTGAGCATGTGTGGCAGACAGCTAAGGTTGCAGTGTTGGCAGGTACAGTATGGTGCAGGAATGTAGCCTGGGTGCCAAGTCTGTCTCTGCCTCAGCCAACTTGCCATTGAAGACAAGAGTTTGTCAAGGCCAAGTCCAAACTATACTATCTGGGACAATAGGTTTTGTGCTATGTGGTGTGTAATGTTACTTAGTATTTTCTCAGGCGTTCCTCCGTTCCCTGGTGGAGTGTACAGGAGACCGTGGTGAGAAGAGGAGACTACAGGAGCTGTGTAGTAAACAGGGATCAGCCGACTACAACCTCTATGTCAGAGACCCCAACCTCGGCATATTGGATCTGCTCAGGGCTTTCCCTGCCTGCCAGCCCCCTCTCAGCCTCCTCATAGGTCAGAGCACACTCACTCTCCTGTCAGTCATAATGTTTGAGCTAATCAGAGTGCATTGTTAAGCTTTTACACGTCACAAAACATGCCTCTAGTTTCTAATGGTCACCAATACAGTGAGCGTTTCTAAGTGATGTACTGGTATTCCTCATCTAACCAGCAGAGGGCAGTATAGCCTCAGTAAATGCAGGTTCAATCTAATTTTACATAGAGCATGTTCCCCTCACTTACCTCCTTTGTTTCCTTTCTTTTTTGACCCGACTTGGATTTTTACAAAATTTTACTGAATCCTAAATGACCAAACCAGTGTTCCTGCATGACTTCAATCAAGTCTTTATCCAGGACCCCAATCAAGTCTTTATCCAGGACCCCAATCAAGTCTTTATCCAGGACCCCAATCAAGTCTTTATCCAGGACCCCAAAAAGGAAATGGTTCAATTGAAAATGTTGCGACCCATCAGTGGTTCCATCCTGTCTCACCATTTGGTCATCCCTGACACAGACAACTATTGGCTGGAGACAGTCAGGCATTATCTCTCATGGCATGATGCCTAGACTTGCGCTGAGGATGACTTATGTAGATTTGTTTGAAGCCAGTTGGAAAGGGCATTTTTATCATATCAATACATATTGGTACATAAAAGTAATCTAATACTCATAAAATATACTTAGACTAGACCTGTGTTATGTGTCCCATTTGCACTTGTAAGTTGCAATGTCCTACCACAAAGAGGCTGTGCCACGACTTAATATCCGGTGTTGTGACAGCCCTTTTCAGTAGTAGAACCGCCGACGCAGGAATTTGGCCATTTGTAAATGGGGACATAAGTACCCTGGTGAAGAATGTGCTGGTGGAAGCGTTTTGGGTCCATTAGCTGTTGCTGGGGTCCTGTCATTGACTATCCTACTATATTTAACAGGGGCATAGCTACAGAGCTGTGGAGGGCAGGGCAGGCCGCGGGTTAACGATCGCTACTGCTCTGACTGTGTCTGTGTTAAAACACATTTACTGGCCTCGCAGTGCCCCATTAGCTTGACTGAGGGAGTTTAAGGTGGAGTAACGCTGTATGCTTAATCATTAGCTTGACTGTGGCATTGACTCTCCTAGCTACAGATGCTGTGGAATTTAAAGAGTAAAGAGGTGATTTGTAATTCAAATCAAAGTTTATTTGTCACGTGCGCCGAATACAACAGGTGTAGACATTACAGTGAAATGCTGAATACAACAGGTGTAGACCTTACAGTGAAATGCTGAATACAACAGGTGTAGGTAGACCTTACAGTGAAATGCTGAATACAACAGGTGTAGACCTTACAGTGTAATGCTGAATACAACAGGTTTAGACCTTACAGTGTAATGCTTACTTACAGGCTCTAACCAACAGTGCAAAAAAAGGTATTAGGTGAACAATTTTCTACTATATTATTGACTGTATGTCTGTGTGTTCCATGCGTAACTCTTTGTTGTTGTATGTATCAAACTGCTGTGCTTTATCTTGGCCAGGTCGCAGTTGTAAATGAGAACTTGTTCTCAACTAACCTACCTGGTTAAATAAAGGTAAAAAAACAATAGGTAAGTAAAGAAATAGAAACAACAGTAAAAAGACAGTGGAAAATAACAGTAGCGAGGCTATAACAGTAGCGAGGCTATAACAGTAGCGAGGCTACATACAAGTACCAGTTAGTCGGGCTGATTGAGGTAGTATGTACATGTAGATATGGTTAAAGTGACTATGCATATATGATAAACAGAGAGTAGCGTAAAAGAGGGGTTGGTGGGTGGCGGGACACAATGCAGATAGCCCGGGTAGCCATTTGATGACCTGTTCAGGAGTCTTATGGCTTGGGGGTAAAAACTGTTGAGAAGTATTTTTGTCCTATACTTGGCACTTCGGTACCGCTTGAAGATCTCAACCTGCTCCACTACAGCCCCGTCGATGAGAATGGGGGTGTGCTCTGTCCTCCTTTTCCTGTAGTCCACAATCATCTCCTTAGTCTTGGTTACGTTGAGGGATAGGTTGTTATTCTTGCACCACCCGGCCAGGTCTCTGACCTCCTCCCTATAGGCTGTCTCGTTGTTGTCGATGATCAGGCCTACCGCTGTTGTCATCTGCAAACTTAATGATGGTGTTGGAGTCGTGCCTGGCCATGCAGTCGTGGGTGAACAGGGAGTACAGGAGGGGACTGAGCTGGGGGGCTCCAGTTTTGAGGATCAGCGTGGCATATGTGTTGCTACCTACCCTCACCACCTGGGGGCGGCCCGTCAGGAAGTCCAGGATCCAGTTGCAGAGGGAGGTGTTTAGTCCCAGGATCCTTAGCTTAGTGATGAGCTTTGAGGGTA
Source organism: Hucho hucho (assembly GCA_003317085.1). Classification (NCBI taxonomy): domain Eukaryota; kingdom Metazoa; phylum Chordata; class Actinopteri; order Salmoniformes; family Salmonidae; genus Hucho; species Hucho hucho. The sequence continues at coordinate 33,955 of QNTS01003153.1, forward strand.
CTATGGTGTTGAATGCTGAGCTGTAGTCAATGAATAGCATTCTCACATAGGTGTTCCTTTTGTCCAGGTGGGAAAGGGCAGTGTGGAGTGCAATAGAGATTGCATCATCTGTGAATCTGTTTGGGCGGTTTGCAAATTGGAGTGGGTCTAGGGTTTCTGGGATAATGGTGTTGATGTGAGCCATTACCAGCCTTTCAATGCACTTCATGGCTACAGAAATGAGTGCTATGGGTCGGTAGTCATTTAAGCAGATTACCTTAGTGTTCTTGGGCACAGGGACTATGGTGGTCTGCTTAAAACATGTTGGTATTACAGACTCAATCAGGGACATGTTGAAAATGTCAGTGACGACACCTGCCAGTTGGTCAGCACATGCCTGGAGAACACGTCCTGGTAATCCGTCTGGCCCTGCAGCCTTGTGAATGTTGACCTGTTTAAAGGTCTTACTCACGTCGGCTACGGAGAGCGTGATCACACAGTCGTCCGGAACAGCTGATGCTCTCATGCATGCCTCAGTGTTGCTTGCCTCGAAGCGAGCATAGAAGTGATTTAGCTCGTCTGGTAGGCCCGTGTCACTGGGAAGCTCGTGGCTGTGCTTCCCTTTGTAGTCTGTAATAGTTTGCAAGTCCTGCCTCATAAGACGAGCGTCGGAGCCGGTGTAGTACGATTCAATCTTAGCCCTGTATTGACGCTTTGCCTGTTTGATGGTTCGTTGGAGGGCATAGCAGGATTTCTTGTAAGCTTCCGGGTTAGAGTCCTGCACCTTGAAAGCGCCAGCTCTACCCTTTAGCTCAGTGCGGATGTTGCCTGTAATCCATGGCTTCTGGTTGGGGTATGTACGTACATTCACTTTGTGGTTATTATTTCTCATCTTTGTGTAATGGCCAACAATGAGATGTCACTCATAGCGTGAAATATCTCCAACACTTCTATAAAAGATTAAAGGAATATCTTGTGATATGCATCAGATTCCTTCTTCCAGTGATGTCAAGTGATTGTCCCCCCTCCCCCGTTGTGTGGTCATTGTCTGTGATAGAAAGTCTGCTGTCAGAAGTCGGAGGCCTGGCTGGGCTGTAGACCATCAGGGAGGGAATGAGACTGTTAATGGGCATGTTAAACCTGTAGATGAGAAGGGCAGGGGGAGATGGAATTACAGCAGTGCCTGGGGGTGCTGCTGGATATACCCTGAGCTGTTTACTGTAGAAGAGCTGAGTTAGTCCAGCTGTTCTGGTTCTCTCTCTCTCTCTCCTCTCCCTAGCTGTTTGGGTTACCTTAAGGTTGAAGTTAAAAATGGGTTGAGGGTATTTTATCACATAAAAACTGAGATTGTAGTAGATCTTCTTCACCCGCCCTAACCATTACATTTGACATATTTAGCAGACTCTTATCCAGAGCGACTTACATTTTCATACTTTTTCGTCTCCATGGGAGGCGAAACCACAACCCTGGTATTTCAAGCGCCATGCTCCACCAACTGTGCCACACCGTACCCAACTATTATAACTCTTCCTGTACCATATTCCTCAGAGGCCTCGTTCCCAGACTCCAAATTACCCCAAAAGAGGGCACCTTCAACGCTGACATTGAAATATGATGGACATGAACTATCTCCATCCTACATGCACCACATTACACTCTGGGGATATGAAAACGACATGATTTTGTGAATACAGAAGTATGCCCTAAAATAAATGTGCGTGAGGCGTATCTGTGTGTGTGTGTGTAACAAGGAAATAGGACTTGGAGGTTGGGTGGGTGAATCTCAACTCTGAAGTAGGGCGCCCTCTCCTCAGCTCCTTTACGCCATTGCCAGTGATCTACATAGAAAGGTGATATGATGGATGGATGCCTCCTTATGGTAATATCCTCTCACCTGTTGCATTTTCCTTTTTTCTTTCAGAACATTTGCCCAAACTGCAACCAAGACCGTACTCCGCGGCAAGGTAAGCTGTTGTACTAAGGCGGCAGGTAGTCTAGTGGTTAGAGCGTTAGGCTAGTAAGTGAAAGGTTGCTGGTTACACTACCCGAGCCTGCTAGTTGAAAAATGTGCCCTTGAGCAAGGCACTTAACCCTAATTTGTACTGGAACAAGATTATGGTATACAGTCACTTATTTACCCTCTACGTACTGGGACAAGAGTAGGCTATGCTATATAGTGGTGGAAAAAGTACCCAGCTGTCATACTTGAGTAAAAGTAAAGATACCTTAATAGAAAATTACTAAAGTAAAATACTACTTGAGTAAAAGTATTTGGTCTAAAAATATAGTTAAGTATCAAAAGTAAATGTAATTGCTAAAATATACTTAAGTATTAAAAGTATAAATAATTTCAAATTCCTTATTTTAAGCAAACTAGATGGCACCATTTTCAGATCAGAGGCAGTAGGAATGACCAGGGATGTTCTGTGTTTAGTGAGTCCTCCAGATCAGAGGCAGTAGGGATGACCAGGGATGTTCTGTTGATAAGCGGGTGAATTTTCCTGTCAAAATGTAACTAGTACTTTTGGGTGTCAAGGAAAATGTATGGAGTAAAAAGTACAATATTTTCTCAAGGAATGTAGGAAAGTAAAAGTAGTCAAATATATAAATACCCCAAAAAATGACTTTAGTAGTACTTAAAAGTATTTTTACTTAAGTACTTTACACCACTGATGGTATACAGTCACTTATTTACCCTCTCCGTACTGGAACAAGATAGTACCTTCATATATTTTCTCCACTATTTCTCCTAATCTGTTACTCTATCACTTCCCCTGTCACTTCTTCTCTCTCTCTCCCCCTCTCCCCCTCTCCAGCTCCAGTTTAAGACATCCAGGTCGGCTGCACTTTGTTTTCAACGTCATAGAGTTCCCAGCATGCACTGGGAGACCAGTAGGGTGGCGTGGCCTGTGTACTGGTTGGCTCTCTGACCTAGTCGATCCCATCCTGGTGCGCCCTGGGAAGGCTCAGTCCTCCAGCACCCCAGCCCTCCCTAAGGTAAGTAGAGGAGTCACCTGTGTCTAGGCGTGTGTGTGCATACAAACTTAACATGTAAAGTGTTGGTCCCATGTTTCAAGAACTGAAATGAATGTAATTTCTCTCATTTTGTGCACCAATTAGTTTACATCCCTGTTAGTGAGTATTTCTCCTTTGCCAATATAATCCATACACCTGACAGGTGTGGCATATCAAGGAGCTGATTAAACAGCATGATTATTACACAGGTGCACCTTGTGCTGGGGGACAATAAAAGGCCCCTCTAAAATGTGCAGTTGTGTCACACAACACAATGCCACAGATGTCTCAAGTCTTGAGGGAGTGCGCAATTGGCATGCTGACTGCAGGAATGTCCACCAGAGCTGTTGCCAGAGAATTTAATGTTAATATTCTCTACCATAACCTGCCTCCAACATCGTTTTAGAGAATTTGTCAGTACGTCCAACCGGCCTCACAACCGCAGACCACGTGTAACCACGCCAGCCCAAGACCTCCACATCCGGCTTCTTCACCTGAGGGATCGTCTGAGACCAGCCACCCAGACAGCTGATAAAACTGTGGGTTTGCACAACCGAAAGATTTCTGCACAAACTGTCAGAAACCGTCTCAGGGAAGCTCATCTGCATGCTCGTCGTCCTCACCAGGGTCTTGACCTGACTGCAGTTCAGTGGGAAAATGCTCACCTTCAATGGCCACTGCTCTTTACGGATGAATTCCGGTTTCACCTTTACCTGGCAGATGGCAGACAGCATGTATGGCGTTGTGTGGGCGAGCGGTTTGCTGATGTCAATGTTGTGAACAGAGTGCCCCATGGTGGCGGTGGGGTTATGGTATGGGAAGGCATAAGCTATGGACAACAAACACAATTGCATTTTATTGATGGTAATTTGAATGCACAGAGGTACCGTGATGAGATCCTGAGGCCCATTGTCGTGCCATTAATTCACCGCCATCACCTCATGTTTCAGCATGATAATGCACAGCCCCATGTCGCAAGGATCCTGGAAGCTGAAAATGTCCCAGTTCTTCCATGGCCTGCACACTCACCAGACATGTCACCCATTGAGCATGTTTGGGATGCTCTGGATCTATGCGTACGACAGCATGTTCCAATATCCAGCAATTTTGCACAGCCATTGAAGAGGAGTAGGACAACATTCCACAGGCCACAATCAACAGCCTGATCAACTCTATGTGAAGGAGATGTGGCGCTGCATGAGGAAAAGGGTGGTCACACCACATACTGACTGGTTTTCTGATCCACGTCCCTACTTTTTTTTTTTTTTTTAAGGTATGTGTGACCAACAGATGCATATCTGTATTCCCAGTCATGTGAAATCCATAGAATAGGGCCTAATGAATTTATTTCAATTGACTGATTTCCATATGAACTGTAGCTCAGTAAAATCTTTGAAATTATACAAGTGTATAGGTGTGACACACCCATAAACACTTTTTGACCTTTGACCCCAGGTCCATGTGAGTGTGCGTCAGAACTGCTCCTTCCGCCTGCCCTCTGACCTCTCCAAACCCTTCATCATGATTGGACCAGGCACCGGGGTTGCGCCCTTCATTGGATTCCTACAACAAAGGTACAGCACACAAATATTGAGGATTCATACTAAGCAGGCTACTGTTGTGTTTTAAGTGATGCTTGTTTATCTGGTCAGTGAGTAGAAGTGTTTGTTTGAGTTGTGAAGACCAACTCTGTGTGAAGTTTTCTCTATGGCTCAAGAACAACGACATGAATCACCAGGCTGATATAACAACCATGATGCAACAGGAAGTGTTTCATCTTGGATGAGTGTGTTTAAATGTTTACTGTTCAAGTACACCATCGATTTAATATTAACAATGCTTAAGTGATGTCATGTGTAAGTAACGCAAAAACGGATGTGTCCAGTAAGTCTCTGATGGTGGTAGTAATTAGAGGTCGACCGATAATGATTTTTCAACGCCGATACCGATTTCTTGGAGGACCAAAAAAAGCCGATACCGATTAATCGGCCAATAATTATAATTTTTTGTATATATTTGCAATAATGACAATTACAACAATACTGAATGAATAATGAACCCTTTTATTTTAACTTAATGTAATACATAAATAAAATCGATTTAGTCTTAAATAAATAATTAAACATGTTCAATTTGGTTTAAATAATGCAAAAACAGTGTTGGAAAAGAAAGTAAAAGTGCAGTATGTGCCATGTAAAAAAGCTAACGTTTAAGTTCCTTGCTCAGAACATGAGGACATATGTAAGCTGGTGGTTCAATATTCCCAGTTAAGAAGTTTTAGGTTGTAGTTATTATAGGAATTATGACGCGTCAACTATTTCTCTCTATACCATTTGTATTTCATACAGTTGAAGTCGGACATTTACATGCACTTAGGTTGGAGTCATTAAAACTCATTTTTCAACCACTCCACAAATTTCTTGTTAACAAACTATTGTTTTGGCAAGTCGGTTGGACATCTACTTTGCATGACACAAGTCATTTTTCCACCAATTGTTTACAGACAGATTATTTCACTTATAATTCACTGTATCACAATTCCAGTGGGTCAGAAGTTTACATCCACTAAGTTGACTGTGCCTTTAAACAGCTTGGAAAATTCCCAAAAATGATGTCATGGCTTTAGAAGCTTCTGATAGGCTAATTGACATCATTTGAGTCAATTGGAGGTGTACCTGTGGATGTATTTCAAGGCCTACCTTCAAACTCAGTGCCTCTTTGCTTGACATCATGTGAAAATTGTAGACCTCCACAAGTCTGGTTCCTTCTTGGGAGCAATTTCCAAACGCCTGAAGGTACCACGTTCATCTGTACAAACAATTGTACGCAAGTATAAACACCATGTGACCACGCAGCAGTCATACCGCTCAGGAAGGAGACGCGTTCTGTCTCCTAGAGATGAACGTACTTTGGTGCGAAAAGTGCAAATCAATCCCAGAACAACAGCGAAGGACCTTGTGAAGATGCTGGAGGAAACAGGTACAATAGTATCTACATCCACAATAGAACGAGTCCTATATCGTCATAAACTGAAAGGCCGCTCAGAAAGGAAGAAGCCACTGCTCCAAAACCGCCATAAAAAAGCCAGACTACGGTTTGCAACTAATTGCACATGGGAACAAAGATTGTACTTTTTGGAGAAATGTCCTCTGGTCTGATGAAACACAAATAGAACTGTTTGGCCATAATGACCATCGTTATGTTTGGAGGAAAAAGGGGGAGGCTTGCAAGCCGAAGAACACCATCCCACCCAATCTACCTACCTCATCCCTGTATTGTTTTATTTACTTTTCTGCTCTTTTGCACACCAGTATTTCTACTTGCACATCATCATCTGCTCATCTATCACTCCAGTGTTGCCAAATTGTAATTACTTTGCTACTAGGGCCTATTTATTGCCTTACCTCCCCACGCCATTTGCACACACTGTATATAGACTTTTTTTTTTTCTTGTGTTATTGACTGTATGCTTGTTTATTACATGTGTAACTCTGTGTTGTTGTTTGTGTTGCACTGCTTTGCTTTATCTTGGCCAGGTCGCAGTTGTAAATGAGAACTTAATTACCTGGTTAAATAAAGGTGAAATAAATAAAATTTAAATCCCAACCGTGAAGCACGGGGGTGGCAGTATCATGTTGTGGGGATGCTTTGCTGCAGGAGGGACTGGTGCACTTCACAAAATAGATGGCATCATGAGGCAGGGAAAGTCTGGATATATTGGAGCAGCATCTCAGTCAGGAAGTTTTAGCTTGGTCGCAAATGGGTCTTCCAAATGGACAATGACCCCAAGCATACTTCCAAAGTTGTGGCAAAATGGCTTCAGGACAACAAAGTCAAGGTATTGGAGTGGCCATCGCAAAGCCCTGACCTCAATTCTATAGAACATTTGTGGGCAGAACTGAAAAAGCGTGTGTGAGCAAGGAGGCCTACAAACCTGACTCAGTTACACCAGCTCTGTCAGGAGGAATGGGCCAAAATTCACCCAACTTATTGTGGGAAGCTTGTGGAAGTCTACCCGAAACGTTTGACCCAAGTTAAACAATTTAAAGGCAATGCTACCAAATACTAATTGAGTGTATGTAAACTTCTGACACACTGGGAATGTGATGAAAGAAATAAAAGCTGAAATAAATCATTCTCTCTACTATTATTCTGACATTTCACATTCTTAAAATAAAGTGGTGATCCTAACTGACCTAAGACAGGGAACTTTTACTAGGATTAAATGTTAGGGATTGTGAAAAACTGAGTTTAAATGTATTTGTCTGAGGTGTATGTAAACTTCTGACTTCACCTGTATACCTTTGACTATTGGATGTTCTTATAGGCACTATAGTACAGTAGTATTGCCAGCCTCATCTCGGGAGTTGATAGGCTTGAAGTCATAAACAGAGCTGTGCTTCAAGCATTGCTAAGAGCTGCTGGCAAACGCAGTAAGTGCTGTTTGAATGAATGCTTACAAGCCTGCTGCTGCCTACCACCGCTCAGTCAGACTGCTATATCAAATATCAAATCATAACCTTAATTATAATAAACACACAGAAATACGATCCTTTGGGCATTAATATGGTCAAATACGGAAACTATAATTTCGAAAACCAAACGTTTTATTCTTTCAGTGAAATATGGAACCGTTCTGTATTTTGTCGAACGGGTGGCATCCATAAGTCTAAATATTGCTGTTACATTGCACAACCTTCAATGTTATGTCATAATTACGTAAAATTCTGGCAATTTAATTACGGTCTTTGTTAGGAAGAAACACAGTTCGCAACGAGCCAGGTGGCCCAAACTGTTGCATATACCCTGACTCTGCGTGCACTGAACACAAGAGAAGTGACACAATTTCCCCAGTTAATATTGCCTGCTAACATGCATTTGTTTTTACTAAATATGCAGGTTTAAAAAAATATACTTCTGTGTATTGATGTTAAGAAAGGCGTTTGATGTTTATGGTTAAGTACATTGGTGCAATGAATGTGCTTTTTTCACGAATGCGCTTTTGTCAAATCATCACCCGTTTGGCGAAGTTGAATTAGGCTGCGATTGTAAATTTAACAGGCACAGCATTGATTATATGCAACGCAGGACAAGCTAGTTAAACTAGTAATATCGTCAACCATGTTTAGTTAACTAGTGATTATGTGAAGATTGATAGTTTTTTATAAGATAAGTTTAATGCTAGCCAGCAATTTACCTTGGCTCCTTGCAGCCATAAGGTCCTTTTGACACTGCACTCACGTAACAGGTGGTCAGCCGGCCACGCAATTTCCTCATGGATTGCAATGTAATCGGCCATAATCGGCATCCAAAAAGGCTGATTACCGATTGTTATGATAACTTGAAATCAGACCTAATTAATCGGCCATACCGATTTAATCGGCCGACCTCTAGTGGTAATGTGACAAACAGAGCTGTGATCACGTCTGGGATTAGCACTAGTTCTTCAGTGAACCTACGTGTAGGAGGAAATGACCTCTAAACACCGATCAGAAGGTCCGTTTTGTGTTCTACCTCTAATGGTTAAAGGGGTAATCTGCAGTTACTACATCCATGTTTTTGCTTATAAATTGATATGTACCCATTTGATTCTTAAATAGTTGTAACTTTTATAAATAGCTTAGTTCAACTGTCGTACCCCATCAGATCCCAAAATATAAACTTGTTTTACTCCAATGTTTGTTTACAATGTAAATATAAACAAATACTTAATAGCCTCATAACATAGTTAAAACTATAATGTTGAAGCCGTGGATGGTCAGTCCTTGCATCCATAGCTCTGTCTATGAATTTGAGTGGTTACCTTTCTCTAGCCCCATCCCTCAGCTTTTTTACAGAAACTATTTATTGTTTCAACTGCTGATTGCCCCTTTAATGTTAGTATTTGGAGAGAGTAAGCTGATCCTAGATCTGAGCCTAAGAGCAACTTCTCACCTGAGGTAATAAGTCAAGCCATTCCAGAGATGTTGGCTGTCTGTTTTGGTGTTTATGACTTAGGGCAGACGGAGACGTATTGATTTTAATGTGAAGAGGTCTGTAGACCGTCTGTGTCAATGTAAATCATAGCTGGTCATTACTGGGAAGTGCACCGCTGCTCAGACATGGTCACACCACCCGCCAACTACGAGTGTGCGTGGTTGATGAATGGCTCACGTTGCTAGTTCAGCTACACTGACCTGGCAGTGTCGCCATTAAGCGTTTTGTTTTCGCCCCGACGCAGTCTGACATCACTACCCTGTTGTGCCCTGCTTTTCAGGGCATTAGTTGACCGTTTTCAAGCTTTTACATTTTCTTGTTACCTATCAACTAAATAAATCCATGTTTCTTGGCACAACTCAAGCTTTAGCCTAGACCCTGAAGAAACCAGTGGTGGCTCTCTAGTGTATTCTTCTCTTTTAGGGGAGTAAAAATCAGTGCAGTCAGGGTTGTCGGTTCTTGTATGGAATCACATGGACCCATCACAATTTACATGAGGTGTCCTCTTGCATGTCAAAGGTTACTCAGATTAGCGATGACATATCTGTCAAGTTCCTTTCAAACCTGATTTGATATAACTGGGACATTCCACTTTATAGCATTCAGAAATGTTTTCATGTCTACAATAATAGCTATCGGTAACATACAGGTGTATATAGCAGCCTTCAGTAAGCCCTGGTGATTGGCTATAGAAAAGCAGCTTCTCATTTTCTAAGTGCTTTTCAACATAGACAGTCATTTTCTCTGCATAAAGCTTTTCGTGGAAGGAAGAGGAAGAAGTTGGGTGAAAGGATCCTTGTCTCTCTGTCTGTCAGATTGTCACGAGGAAAGCTTTGTACAGTGCTGGACTTAAGATTCCAAACAGGGCGTCTACCCCAGATGTCGTGCTTTGATCAGAGATAACAACGTCCAATTTGACAACAGGACGCTGTATCACCAACAGCCATTTTGAAAGCAGGTCACCAACAAAGCCTGAATGGCTTCCTTTTTAGCAACAAAGCAGCATGGGAACGTTTAACTTCTTCTTCTCCCTCTCCCCTCACGCTTTCCTCCGTCGCTCCCTCCCCTCACTCTCTCCTCCTCTCTCCCTCTCCCCTCCCCCCTTCTGGCAGCCTGTCTTCCTTTGTCAATCGATGGATGTTTTGAAAATGACTTGGTTCCACTTTGTAACTGCAGAAGAGAGAGAGCGAGGAAGCTATGGAGAGAAGGAGAGGGAACAAAGAATAGGGGGAATGAGAGGGAGCAGTTGAAATATCATAACTCTGTGGGATCTGGCGACCTCTGGCTGTTTGACATTGATTAGTCGTCTGAGTTTAAGGATGAGTAATTCATTGAGGTTGTTCACCGGATGAACGGTAGTTGTATTTCGTGATTGTGGAGAAACTATAGAGTCGTTTACATTCAGCTGAATGCATTCAAAATTGGGCATGCTAATGTCATTGAAATTAGGCATCCAGGTACAGTGATCATAGCTCAGTGGCACTTCCTGGAATTATCACGTACAGGCACATATTATCACAGTCTCCTAAAACTCTCACAACACTGCTCACACAAAGCATCAAAACCCATTCAGCATGAACAAGGTCAGAGGAAATAAAAGAGTTCCTGCTGAATCACAGTTTCCTCTGCTCCTTGGAGAAGCATTGAGAGGCAACCGCCCTCTTTGGACCCAGATTGGAGTGTCTGGCTCTGATGCTGTGGCACTGTTTCCCTCAGGTCCTGTGGTCTGGGCGGAGATGTGATTTTGGATTTAGAGGGATGGACCGTGTGGTCTGCACAGAGATGTGATTTGTATTCAGTGGGAGGGGCTGTGTGGTCAGGGCATAGATGTGATTTGTATTCAGAGGGAGGGGCTGTGTGGTCTGGGCACAGATGTGATTTGTATTCAGTGGGAGGGGTAATGTGGTCTGGGCACAGATGTGATTTGTATTCAGTGGGAGGGGCTGTGTGGTCTGGGCACAGATGTGATTTGTATTCAGAGGGAGTGGCAGTGTGGTCTGTGTGGCGCAGTAGAAATAGAAGCCAGGCTATTGATATTGATTCTTGTGGGGAGGGGAGGGGAGGGTTGACGAGGGGAGGGGAGGGTTGACGAGGGGAGGGGAGGGTTGGGTTGGGGGAAAGAGGAATTTAAATAGTGGATGTCACTTGTTTGGTCTGCTCTCTGCTTACCTAAGGTATTCATCAATGAGACTGGAATGTTGAAGGTATTCATCAATGAGACTGGAATGTTGAAGGTATTCATCAATGAGACTGGAATGTTGAAGGTATTCATCAATGAGACTGGAATGTTCAGGGTATTCAGAAACCTCTTCCAGTCAAGGTTCTCCACATCTCCCTCCCCGTTGAACAAGCTTTAGGAGTCAGAATGCTATAACAGAGGAAAGGCCTACGTCATCCTGTGGTCTTGTTTACAGCTATGTACTTTGCTAGTGAATTACTAGTATTTTTCATACCAAACAGGCATTGCCGGAGTTTCAATATGAAATGACATCAGTTAGTCCCCTCGCGGCGACGGGTGTGTAGATGGCACGGGGTGTAGATGGCGGGTGTGTAGATATTGGGGTGTGTAGATGGCAGCGCACTGGCTCAGCGTTTTGTGTCTTTGTGCCACCTCTGTGCAAAGGATTCTGGGAGCCCTGACAGACTCGTTGGCCACAAAAGGAATCACTTTTATAAAAGTGGGACTGATGTGGGCAGGGAGATGTGTACTCGGAGGCACACACACACACACGCACGTACGCGGTGATGAGCTTAAGTCCTTGTTTTAATTGTAACCTACGGTGTAGTGTGATCCATCTCTTTAGTAGCGTGTTAACTACCTTGGAAGAACATACAACAGTGTCACTGCTCCCTTTAAACTCTGTTGTGAGCAAGGACTCTGTCCATTCTTCTGTGTTTTTATTGATTGGGCTTTGAGGTCTCCTCCAGTGTATATACAGTTGAAGTCATCACATTCCCAGTGTGTCAGAAGTTTACATACACTCAATTAGTATTTGGTAGCATTGCCTTTAAATTGTTTAACTTGGGTCAAACGTTTCGGGTAGACTTCCACAAGCTTCCCACAATAAGTCGGGTGAATTTTGGCCCATTCCTCCTGACAGAGCTGGTGTAACTGAGTCAGGTTTGTAGGCCTCCTTGCTCACACACGCTTTTTCAGTTCTGCCCACAAATTTTCTATAGGATTGAGGTCAGGGCTTTGTGATGGCCACTCCAAGACCTTGACTTTGTTGTCCTGAAGCCATTTTGCCACAACTTTGGAAGTATGTCCATTTGGTCATTGTCTATTTGGAAGACCCATTTGCGACCAAGCTTTAATTTCTTGACTGTCTTGAGATATTTCTTCAATATATCCACATAATTTTCCTTCCTCATGAGGCCATCTATTTTGTGAAGTGCACCAGTCCCTTCTGCAGCAAAGCACCCCCACAACATGATACTGCCACCCTAGTGCTTCACGGTGGGATGGTGTTCTTCGGCTTGCAAGCCTCCCCCTTTTCCTCTAAACATAATGGTGGTCATTATGGCCAAACAGTTCTATTTTTGTTTCATCAGACCAGAGGACATTTCTCCAAAAAGTACGATCTTTGTTCCCATGTGCAATTGCAAACCGTAGTCTGGCTTTTTTATGGATGTTTTGGAGCAGTAGCTTCTTCCTTGCTGAGCGCCCTTTCAGGTCATGTCGATATAGGACTCGTTTTACTGTGGATATAGATACTTTTGTACCTGTTTCCTCCAGCATCTTCACAAGGTCCTTTGCTGTTGTTCTGGGATTGATTTGCATTTTTTGCACCAAAGTACGTTCATCTCTAGGAGACAGAATGCGTCTCCATCCTGAGCGGTATGACTGCTGCGTGGTCCCATGGTGTTTATACTTGCGTACTATTGTTTGTACAGATGAACGTGGTAACTTCAGGCGTTTGGAAATTGCTCCCAAGGATGAACCAGAGTTGTGGAGGTCTACAATTTTTTTTCTGAGGTTTTGGCTGATTTCTTTTCATTTTCACATGATGTCAAGCAAAGAGGCACTGAGTTTGAAGGTAGGCCTTGAAATACATCCACAGGTACAACTCCAATTGACTCAAATGATGTCAATTAGCCTATCAGAAGCTTCTGAAGCCATGACATCATTTTCTGGAATTTTCCAAGCTGTTTAAAGGCAGTCTTTACTTAGTGTATGTAAACTTCAGACTCAATAGAAATGTGATACATTGAAATAATCTGTCTGTAAACAATTGTTGGAGAAATTACTTGTGTTATGCATACGGTAGATGTCCTAACCGACTTGCCAAAACTAGTTTTAATTACTCCAACCTGAGTGTATGTAAACTTCTGACTTCAACTTATATATATATATATATATATATATATATATATATTTTTTTTTTCTCCTCTGTTTTTCTCTTTCAGGGAGAAGGAGAGGGAGGAAAACCCAGAGGCGGAGTTCAGTGAGACCTGGCTGTTCTTCGGTTGTCGCCATAGAGACCGAGACTTCCTTTTTAGGTGAGTGTCATTTTGACCAAAACGTTGGGTCTTTCTGAAATGGCACCCCATTCTCTGTGTTGTGCTCTACTCCTGACCTGGGCCTGCATAGGGTTTCTGGTCGTAGTCCACTGTATAGGGAGTATGATGCCATTCCGGATGCGCCCATGTATTCCCAAAGTCTAGCACCCAAATGGGTGACCTCTGACTTTTCCTCCAATCAGAGTGCAGATCGTCATGTAAACAAAGAAACCGCCTGGGCCAGGCTGTTATGTTCTATGGCGTTGTGGAATGTGGAATGTGTCACTTTCCTCTGTGTCCTTGACAGCCGTGGCGTGATCGAGAAGGTGGTGAGATTGAAGTGGTCCTCGTAAGACTTTATATGACAGGATGATAGTCTGGCTGCCATACTGTGCTGAGAAACACAGGCACACAGGGATGGGGAGCTTCTAGCTGGGTAAGGGTATATGGTTAGGATGGAGAGTATATTGTACACTATAGTGTTACAAAGCTCACAGACTCATAGATGGAGATTTACACTGAGTGTACAAAACATTAAGAACACCTTCCTAATATTGAGTTGCACCTTTTGCCCTCAGAACAGCATCAATTAGTCGGGGCATGGACTCTACTAGGTGTCAAAGGCGTTCCACCGGGATGCTGGCCCATGTGGACTCCAATGCTTCCCACAGTTGTGTCAAGTTGTCTGGATGTTCTTTGGGTGGTGGACTGTTCTTGATACACACGAGAAACTGTTGAACGTGAAAAACTCAGCAGTGTTGCAGTTCTTGACACAAACCAGTGCACCTGGCACCAACTACCAGACCCTGTTCAATGGCACTTAAACCTTTTGTCTTGCCCATTCACCCTCTGAATGGAGTACACATACACAATCCATTGTATTTATTTAACCTTTATTTAACTAGGCAAGTCAGTTAAGAACAAATTCTTATTTATGACGGCCTGCCACAGCCAAACCCAGACGACGCCCTGTGGGACTCCCAATCACGGCCGGTTGTGATACAGCCTGGAATCGAACCAGGGTCTGTAGTGACGCCTCTAGCACTGAGATGCAGTGCCTTAAACCGCTGCGCCACTCACTCAATTTCACCTGGTCAGTCTGTCATGGAAAGAGCAGGTGTTCCTAATGTTTTGTCCATTCAGTGTAGATTGGCCATACAGTAGATACAGCAATTCTAGTTCAGAAGACTTGAAATTTGTAATTCAAATCAAACTTAACTTCCTTAACTGAGAGAATGCCGAACATCCAAACTCTCTCCTTAAATGACTTGTAGCACTACAAGGCCAGTACACCAATCCAAGCGGTGCATCCGTAGTAGATTAATTTGTCCCGGTAATCATGAAAGAACAGATCAAAGAAATATCTGCCTGTATTCGTTTATTTCCTTCCTTCTCTTTGTTAAATACATCCTCACAGCCAGGTATCCTGGCCTGATGGCTGTTTGTTCACAGCGTAGATCTCTCTATCTGCGGGAATTCAACCTAACCCAACTTTGGCCGGTCAGTGGGACTCTGAAACGTGAACTGATAGAAAAATAAAATATTCCCTTTGATGCTAAATATATCCTGTGGTCCTAGGCTAAACCCTGATATCCTGGGTGTGACATTAACATTACACAATGTCCTCCTATAAAAGCCCTAATCAACCCTTTTATTTGTTTATTTATTTATTTCACCTTTATTTAACCAGGTAGTTCTATATGATGTCATAATACAGGTAGGCCAGTTGAGAACAAGTTCTCATTTACAACTGCGACCTGGCCAAGAAAAAAGCAAAGCAGTTTGACACATACAACAACACAGAGTTACACATGGAGTAAAACAAACATACAGTCAATAATACAGTAGAAAAACACAAATCTATATACAAAGAGTGCAAATGAGGTAAGATAAGGAAGGTAAGGCAATAAATAGGCCATGGTGGCGAAGTAATTACAATATAGCATATAAACACTGGAATGCTAGATGTGCAGTAGATGAATGTGCGATGTAGAAAAACTGGGGTGCAAGGGAACAAGATAAATAAATAAATATGGTAGGGGATGAGGTAGTTGGTTGGGCTATTTACAGATGGGCTATATATGGGTGCAGGGGTCTGTGAGCTGCTCTGACAGCTGGTGCTTAAAGCTGGTGAGGGAGATAAGTGGGTTTGACTGAAATCTGAGGCCAGACAGAAGAGCTCAGCTCAGTGGGGTCTGGGTGGACCCCTGGTACCAGGATGTTAACCTTTCAAACAGAAATCAAAGTCTCATTCTATTGGCTGACATTCAAAAGAGGGAAGGACAGAAAAGAGAGAAAGGAGGAGAAATGGGAAATGGCAATATGAAAGTCTCATATCTAGAGAATATTTTTTTCTGTTAGTCAGCACCTTTCCCCCTGGACGTGTCTGTCAGACAACACCTTTAAGGGGGTGTGTTATTCATGTTGTTAGTTGATCACCAGGAAGTGAACCCTCATCACTGCTCTTGTTGATTCTGTCTGACCTCTTTTCCTCCCCTCTTCCTGTTTTCTCTCTTGTTTTTCTGGTGTTTAACATACTTGGTAAACTAGGGATTTGTTTGCGGCTGTCAGAGGTAAAAGAGAATTGTTCATACTGAGTCATCCAGATGAATAAATGTCATTAGATGAACATGGTGATGTTGTTGCATCGATGTGTGACATTCAACCCAATGAAGGACAAAAAGAGAGAGAGAGAGAGAAATGTACAATAAAAACAATGTCTCCTTCACTCAACTCCCCTGCAGTATTTACTGCATTTAGAATCATTCCTGTCATGGCCTTCATATTTTATTAAAACTCGTTTTTAAAAGTCTCCCTGCTACTGCAAAACATTATATGAATAACTTCACCCAAGTTCCCTCTGTTTCCAGACAACATCTCATATGTTGTCTAGTCTCTGTCTGTCTGTCTGTCTGTCTGTCCGCCTCTCCATCCCGTCAACCTTGGGTAAGGTTCTTCACTGGCCCAGAAAACAGTAAACCGTATCGTGCTGTTGCTATATACACAAGGCCCTGTTAAACATTGAGGCGGAATACACAAACTTGGAAAGCAAGTAATGGACACACAGACAAGGTTGCAGCAAGGCTAGGTGGATTGATTTGTAAAAATATGGTTATAAGAGGGACTCAACCTTATGAAGTCGTTATTTTTCCATGTCTCTTGCGCTGAATAAGGTGCATCGGCTAGCCTGTGTGTTTATGCGTAGGCTTGTACACCGCTTGGATGTATTTTTATTTTTTTAATCTTATTTTGGAAATGAAAAACAGTGAGATGGTGAAATAACTCATTGAAGTATATGTGTAAAATATAACTCATTGAAATATGTGTAAAATATAACTCATTCAAATATATGTGTAAAAATAACTAATTGAAATATATGTGTAAAATAACTCATTAAGCTACAGTGTGTAAAATAACTCAGTCTCTCTCGCTCTCTCTTTCTCTCAGAGAGGAGCTGCAGGGGTTTGTGGCCAATGGAACACTCACCCATCTGAAAGTGTCTTTCTCACGAGACACTCCGGAGGGAACAGAAACACAGAGCGAGACGGGACCCACATACGTCCAACACAACCTGCTCAGCCATGCCAAAGACGTCATCAACCTCCTCCTCCAGGAGAATGGATACCTCTACGTCTGCGGGTGAGCTCAGCTTTGATGATGGTGGTGATGTCAATAGGGAAACAATGGAACAATATGGTTGATAGAGTTAATTGTTTTAGTGGATGTGGATCACTGGTTTTACTGACTAACTTTGCTCCCACAGTGATGCTAAGAACATGGCTAAAGACGTGAACGACACCCTGATAGAGATGCTATCAGCAGAGCTTCAGTTGGATAAACTGGACGCCATGAATAGACTGGCCGGACTCAGGGAGGAGAAACGCTATCTACAGGACATATGGAGCTGAAAGTATTCACACCCCTTGACTTTTTCTACATTTTGTTGTGTTACAAGTTGGGATTCAAATGTATTTAATTGTAAGGCCAGCATCCCAGAGTCGCCTCTTCACTGTTGACGTTGAGACTGGTGTTTTGCGGGTACTATTTAATGAAGCTGCCAGTTGAGGACTTGTGAGGCGTCTGTTTCTCAAACTAGACACTCTAATGTACTTGTCCTCTTGCTCAGTAGTGCACCGGGGCCTCCCACTCCTCTTTCTATTCTGGTTAGAGACAGTTTGCGCTGTTCTGTTAAGGGAGTTTTCAGCTGTGCTAACATAATTGCCAAAGGCTTTTCTAATGATCAATTAGCCTTTTAAAATTATGAACTTGGATTAGCTAACACAACGTGCCATTGGAACACAGGAGTGATGGTTGCTGATAATGGGCCTCTGTACGCCTATGTTGATATTCCATAAAAAATCAGCTGTTTCCAGCTACAATAGTAATTTACAACATTAACAATGTCTACACTGTATTTCTGATCAATTTGATGTTATTTTAATGGACAATTTTTTTTTCTTTTCTTTCAAGAACAAGGACATTTCTAAGTGACCTCCAAACCTTTGAACGGTAGTGCATACTGACTCAGGAGTGTGAATTCATTTTCAATAAATTAGCAAACATTTCTAAAAGCATGTTTTCACTTTGTCAATATGGGGTATTGTGTGTAGATGGGTTAGAAGAAAAATATATTTAATCAGTTTTGAATTTAGTCTAACAACAATGTGGAATAAGTCGAGGTGTTTGAATATTTTCTGAAGGCACTGTGTTTTTATGTCGCAGACAGAAAAGGTCCATGTAATTTTAGTTGGCCATTCATTTCCATTCAGCAACACCTTAACTGACCATATGGATTGGGTTGCATGCTGTTACTCTTGCCTCACAGGACCTGACCATGAACTTCATAAACTGACCTCAGAAAATAGATTTTCAAACTTTCAAGTACTATAGTTGTTTTATGCAAGACTAACACGCTGCCTGTTATACTACTCACACACCTCGTTTTGACTCTGGAGTCCTGCAGCGTATTCACACCGTGAGATCAGTACTGTAGCTATCCCTGGGCGAATTCTTGTCGACTTGAGATTATGGAAGAACACCAAGGTACACCAGAGACTATACTTTCTGTACAAGCTAAATGACAGCTAGGTAAAACTGCCTTCAATCACGAGTTAATAAATGTTAACCATTTCATATGCTTGTCTTACTGTGTGCAGAAATGTGTACAAAATCCCAAAATACACGCTCACTCAAAAATCTTGTATTTGTATTTATTATGGATCACCATTAGCTGCTGCCAAGGCAGAAGCTACTCTTCCTGGGGTCCAGCAACATTAAGGCAGTTATAATTTAATATATTACATGACATTACATTTCATAACACTTTTCACAACACATTAAGCGTGTTTCCTCAGGCCACTACTCTACTACAACATATCTACAAAACAAAATCCTTGTGTGTGAGTATAGTGCGTATGATATCATGTGTGTATGGGTGTGTTTGTGCCTGTCTCTCTTCACAGTTCCTGCTGTTCCATAAGGTGTACTTTTATAATAAATCAAAACAATCTGATTCTACTGCTTGCATCAGTTACCTGATGTGGAGTAGAGCTCCATGTAGTCATGGCTCTATAGTACTGTGCGCCTCCCACAGTCTGTTCTGGACTTGGGGACTGTGAAGAGACCTTTGGTGGCATGTCTTGTGGGGTATGCATGGGTGTCCGAGCTGTGTGCTAGTAGTTTAAACAGACACCTCGGTGCGTTCAGCTTGTCAACACTTCTTACACAAACAAGTAATGATTAAGTCAATCTCTCCTCCACTTTGAGCCATGAGTGATTTACATGCATATTATTAATGTTAGCAGCCGTGCTGCCCTGTTCTGAGCCAATTGTAATTTTTCCGAGGTCCCTCTTTCTGCCACCTGACCACACGACTAGTTGAGGTGCGATAAAACTAGGGCCTGCAGAGCAGCGCTTTATTATGGACAGACTTCTCCCCGTCTTAGCTACTGTTGTATCAACATGTTTTGACCATGACAATTTACAATCGAGGGTTACTCCAAGCAGTTTAGTCACCTAAATTTCCACATAATTTATTACAAGATTTAGTTGAGGTTTAGGGTTCAGTGAAGTATTTGTACCATATACGATGCTTTTAGTTTTCTTTTTGAAACATGTAGGACTAACTTATTCCTTGCCCCCCACTCTGGAACTAACTGCAGCTCTTTGTTAAGTGTTGCAGTCATTTCAGTGTCTGTAGTAGCTGACGTGTTTAGTGTTGAGTCATCCGCATACATAGACACTCTGGCTTTACTAAAATTAGTACAAATTGAGAAAAGTAAGGGGCCTTGACAGCTGCCCTGGGAAATTCCTGATTATTCCTGGATTATGTTGGAGAGGCTTCCATTAAAGAACACCCTCTGTGTTCTGTTAGACCGGCAACTCTTTATTTACAATATAGCAGGGAGTGTAAAGCCATAAAACATATGTTTTTCCATCAGCAGACATCAATTTCTCTCAGCCAATCATCAGTCATTTGTGTAGGTGCCGTGCTTGTTGAATGTCCTTCCCTATAAGCGTGTTGAAAGTCTGTTGTCAATTTGTTTACAGTAAAATAGCGTTGTCTGTGGTCAAACAATTTTATCCCATAAGTTTACTAAGGGTTGGTAACAGGCTGATTGGTCAGCTATTTGAGCCAGTAAAGGGGGGCTTTACTATTCTTTGCTAGCGGAATTACTTTGGTTTCCCTCCATGCCTGAGGGCACACACTTTCTAGTAGGCTTAGATTGAAGAAATGGCAAATAGCAGTGGCAATATCGTCCACTATTATCCTCAGTAATTTTCCATCCAAGTTGTCTGCTTGAAAGGTCTGATGTATTTCTGATGCTCACTGTATGATAATAATATTGTATGAAGATCTGGTGGGTGAACCTTATCTTGGCACGGGTACAAGACCAGATGAAACCCATTCACAGAGAACAATCAAAGATCAGGAGTTTTGATTTGATTAGGGATGATTGTGTTTTTAATTTAAGAATAATTGAATAGTTCTAGGTGACTTTCCTCACTAGATGAAGCTGTAGTTGGCTGTTAGTTAATTGAAGGATTTCCGCTATGGGCCTCCCACCCAAGTTTAACGTTTTATTAGTCGTATGTATGGGATAAGCATGGTATACATCGTCCAACGGAATGTTTACTTGCAGGTTCCTTGCAACAACAATAAGAAATAGTCCTCAAAAAAACAAGTATTAATCTTTATTTTAAAATGGTGTCATATTGAGACCAAGTCTCTTTTTCAAACGAGCTCTGCACAGTACAAACACACACATGAATACAAAACACAATACAATACTAAACTACAAAACAATCTTCACCTGGAGTGTTCTCAACTGTTTCAAATTCCCAAAAGGGCAGCAGACATTCAAACCTTTTTTTTTCTCCCCAATTTTGTGGTATCACATTAATAGTTAGTCTTGTCCCATCGCTGCAACTCCCATACGGACTCAGGAGAGGCGAAGGTCGAGAGCCGTGTGTCCTCCGAAACCCAACACAACCCAACCAAACCGCACTACTTCTTGACACAATGCCCACTTAAGCCAGCTGCACCAATGTGTTGGAGGAAACACTGTGCACCTGGCGACCGTGTCAGCGTGCACTGCGCCCGGCCCGCCACAGTAGTCACTAGTGCACAATGGGACAAGGACATCCCTGCCGGCCAAATCCTTCCCTAACCCGGATAATGCTGTGCCAATTGTGCACCGCCCCATGGGTCTCCCGTCACAGCCGGCTGCGAACCCATAATCTCTAGTGCCACAGCCCAACACATTCCACCCTGAGCCTCCCTGCAACACATTCCACCCTGAGCCTCCCCTGCAACACATTCCACCCTGAGCCTCCCCTGCAACACATTCCACCCTGAGTTTCTCCTGCAACACATTCAACCCTGAGCCTCTCCTACAAAAAACATTCCAGCCTGAGCCTCCCCTGCAACACATTCAAGCCTGAGCCTTCCCTGCAACACATTCCACATCTGTAGAGCATAAAAACCCAAAGCAGCTCTCCCTAAGTCAGAAGCCACCTCCAGCTCTAACCAATCTTGTGCTCTTGTATTGTGTTCTATTGTTGTGACCTTGAGGAGGGTTGTCAGATACATCGGAAGTTTCTATAGGAGTGCTTTGTAAATAAACAAAAAGGAATGCTGCTCTCTTCTTACATACAGAGAGGCCCAACCCACCTTTTGATACAATACACAATGGTGAGTCGTAGAATGATCACCAGTAAGAATCGAAGGGCACAGTGGAAAACAGAATCTAGAGGTGTGGAAGCTGTAGCTGATGTCCCTGTAATCTAAAACAGAGATAAAAGTGGCAGAGAACTTCCTTTCTATTATCAAAAGACAGACTAATTATGGTCTATGTAAAATAATCACATTTTGATCTTCAACTTCTTTAACAGTTTAGTAACATGTTTTAAATGCCAATTCATCATCTAGCCAGATACCAAGATATTTATGAGAAGGGAACTCGTTCAATTTGTGTTCCATTCAGGCTAGTAATTTCAAGGTCACTTAAGTCCAAGTTATGGGACCTAGGAAATAGCATGTGTTTTGTTTGCCTTAAGTACTAACTTAAGATCCAAGAGTGTATTCTGTAGTGCTTGGAAATCAGACTGCAAATGTGAAAAGGCTTGATTTACAGATGGTGTAACGGTACAATACTGTATCATCAGCATAACAACTTACTGTGGCAAGAAAAAGTATGTGAATCCTTAGGAATTACTTGGATTTGTGCATAAATTGGTCATACAATTTGATCTGATCTTCATCTAGGTCACAACAATAGACAAACACAGTCTGCTTAAACTAATAACACACAAACAATTTCCATGTCTTTATTGAAGACACCGTGTAAACGTTCACAGTGGAGGGTGGAACAAGTATGTGAACCTTTAATAACTGGTTGACCCTCCTTTGGCAGCAATAAACTCAACGAAACGTTTTCTGTAGTTGCGGATCAGACCTGCACCATGGTCAGGAGGAATTTTGGACCATTCCTCTTTACAAAACTGTTCAGTTCAGCAACATTCTTTGGATGTCTGGTGTGAACTGCTCTTTTGAGGTCATGCCACAGCACCTCAATCGGGTTGAGGTCAGGACTCTGACTGGGCCACTCCAAAAGGCGTATTTTCTTCTGTTGAAGCCATTCTGTTGTTGATTTACTTCTGTGTTTTGGGTTGTTGTCCTGTTGCATCACCCAACTTCTGTTGAGCTTCAACTGGTGGACAGATAGCCTATCATTCTCCTGCAAAATGTCTTGATAAACGTAGGAATTTTTCCGTCAATGATAGCAAGCTGTCCAGGCCCTGAGGCAGCAAAGCAGCCCCAAACCATGATGCTCCCTCCACCATACTTTACAGTTGGGATGAGGTTTCGATGTTGGTGTGCTGTGCCTTTTTTTCTCCAAACATAGTGTTGGGTGTTCCTTCCAAACAACTCAACTGTAGTTTCATCTGTCCACAGAATATTTTGCCAGTAGCGCTGTGGAACATCCCGGTGAACCTTTGAAAACTTCAGACGTGCAGAAATGTTTTTTTTTTGGACAGCAGTGGCTTCTTCAGGTGGTGTCCTCCCATGACCACCATTCTTGTTTAGTGTTTTACGTATCGTAGACAATGTTCCAGAGATTTCTGTAAGTATTTAGCTGACACTCTAGGATTCTTCTTAACCTCATTCATCTTTGCAGGACGGCCACTCCTAGGGAGAGTAGCAACAGTGCTGAACTTTCTACTTTTATAGACAATTTGTCTTACCGTGGACTGATGAACATCAAGGCTTTTAGAGATACTTTTGAAACCCTTTCCAGCTTTATGCAAGTCAACAATTCTTAATCTTCGGTCTTCTGAGATCTCTTTTGTTCGAGGCATGGTTCACATCAGGCAATGCTTCTTGTGAATAGTAAACTCAAATTGTGTGAGTGTTTTTTATAGGGCAGGGCAGCTCTAACCAACATCTCCAATCTCGTCAGTACAATTATTTGTGTGTTATTAGTTTAAGCACACTATGTTTGTCTATTGTTGTGACTTAGAAGATCAGATCAAATTTGATGACCAATTTATGCAGAAATCCAGGTAATTCCAAAGGGTTCACAAATCTTTTCTTGCCACTGTATATAAAATGTTTTCACAGTATTTCCAATGTTATTTATATACAGCATAATCAACAGGTGTAGACTAACAGTGAAATGCTTACTTATTGGCCCTTCCCAACAATGCAGAGAGAAACAAAGAGAAATAATAGAAAAGTAATAACACACATTGAAGAGGAATAAATACACAGTGAGTAACGATAACTTGGCTTTATACACGGGGTATCAGTACTGAGTAACGATAAGTTGGCTATGTACACGGGGTACCAGTACCGAGTTGATGTGCAGGGGTACGAGGTAATTGAGGTAGATACGCTACATGGCCAAAAGTATGTGCTCATCGAACATCTCATTCCAAAATCATGGGCAATAAATATGGAGTTGGTCCCCCCTTTAATACTATAACAGCCTCCACTCTTCTGGGAAGGCTTTCCACTAGCATGTTGGCATGCTCTTCAACCGATCGCTGCCCGCACCCGTCTGCCCGACTAGCATCACTACTCTGGACGGTTCTGACTTAGAATATGTGGACAACTATAAATACTGCGACCTGTATGCTCTCGTTGGCTGGTCCTCGCTACATATTCGTCGCCAAACCCACTGGCTCCCGGTCATCTATAAGTCTTTGCTAGGTAAAGCTCCACCTTATCTCAGCTCACTGGTCACCATAGCAACACCCCAGTTTTTGCTTTGTCATTATGGGGTATTGTGCGTAGATTGATGAGGAAATGTTTGAATAAGACTGTAACGTGACAAAAAAAAGAAAAGATCTTTCCGAATGCACTGTAAAGTGTATGTGAGGTAGCTATGTATTTATATAAAAATACCTTTATTTAACCTGGTAGGCCAGTTGAGAACAAGTTCTCATTGACAACTGCGACCTGGCCAAGATAAAGCAAAGCAGTGCGACAAAAACAACAACACAGAGTTACACATGGGATAAACAAATGTACAGTCAATAGCATAATAGAAAAAGCTGTATACAGTGTGTGCAAATGAAGTAAGGAGGTAGGGCAATAAATACAATTTATCAATTAACACTGGAGTGATAGATGTGCAGATGAGGATGTGCAAGTAGAAATACTGGTGTGCAAAAGAGCAGAAAAACAAATATGGGAATGAGGTAAGTAGTTGGTTGGATGGGCTATTTACAGATGGGCTGTGTACAGCTGCAGCGATCGGTAAGCTGCTCTGACAGCTGACGCTTAGTTAGTGAGGGAGATATAAGTCTCCAACTTCAGTGATTTTTGCAATTCGTTTCAGTCATTGGCAGCAGAGAACTAGAAGGAAAGGTGGCCAAAGGAGGTGTTGGCTTTGGGGATGACCAGTGAGATATACCTACTGGAGCGCGTGCTACGGGTGGGTGTTGCTATGGTGACCAGTGAGCTGAGATAAGGTGGAACTTTACCTAGCAAAGACTTATAGATGACCTGGAGCCAGTGGGTTTGGCAAAGAATATGTAGCGAGGACCAGCCAACGAGAGCATACAGGTCGCAGTGGTGGGTAGTATATGGGGCTTTGGTGACAAAACAGATGGCAATGTGAAAGAATACATTCAATTTGCTGAGTGGAGTGTTGGAGGCTATTTTGTAAATGACATCGCCGAAGTCAAGGATTGGTAGGATAGTCAGTTTTACAAGGGTATGTTTGGCAGCATGAGTGAAGGAGGCTTTGTTGCGAAATAGGAAGCCGATTCGAGATTTAATTTTGGATTGGAGATGCTTAATATGAGTCTGGAAGGAGAGTTTACAGTCTAGCCAGAAATCTAGGTATTTATAGTTGTCCACATATTCTAAGTCCGTCCAGAAAACCGTCCAGAGTAGTGATGCTAGTCGGGCGGGCGGGTGCGGGCAGCGATCGATTTGAAGAGCATGCATTTCGTTTTACTAGCATTTAAGAGCAGTTGGAGACCACAGAAGGAGTGTTGTATGGCATTGAAGCTCGTTTGGAGGTTTGTTAACAAAGTGTCCAAAGAAGGGCCAGATGTACAGTGAGTGAAAAAAATATTTGACCCCCTGCTGATTTTGTACGTTTGCCCACTGACAAAGAAATGATCAGTCTATAATTTTAATGGTAGGTTTATTTGAACAGTGAGAGACAGAATAACAACAAAAAGATCCAGAAAAATGCATGTGAAAAATTTAATAAATTGATTTGCATTTTAATGAGGGAAATAAGTATTTGACCCCCTCTCAATCAGAAGGATTTCTGGCTCCCAGGTGTCTTTTATACAGGTAACGAGCTGAGATTAGGAGCACACTGTTAAAGGGAGTGCTCCTAATCTCAGTTTGTTACCTGTATAAAAGACACCTGTCCACAGAAGCAATCAATCAATCAGATTCCAAACTCTCCACCATGGCCAAGACCAAAGAGCTCTCCAAGGATGTCAGGGACAAGATTGTAGACCTACACCAGGCGGGAATGGGCTATAAGACCATCGCCAAGCAGCTTGGTGAGAAGGTGACAACAGTTGGTGCGATTATTCGCAAATGGAAGAAACACAAAAGAACTGGCAATCTCCCTCGGCCTGGGGCTCCATGCAAGATCTCACCTCGTGGAGTTGCAATGATCATGAGAACGGTGAGGAATCAGCCCAGAACTACACTGGAGGATCTTGTCAAAGGCAGCTGGGACCATAGTCACCAAGAAAACAATTGGTAACACACTACGCCGTGAAGGACTGAAATCCTGCAGCGCCCGCAAGGTCCCCCTGCTCAAGAAAGCACATATACATGCCCGTCTGAAGTTTGCCAATGAACATCTGAATGATTCAGAGGACATCTGGGTGAAAGTGTTGTGGTCAGATGGATGGAGGTCTTTGGCATCAACTCAACTCGCCGTGTTTGGAGGAGGAGGAATGCTGCCTATGACCCCAAGAACACCATCCCCACCGTCAAGCATGGAGGTGGAAACATTATGCTTTTTGGGTGTTTTTCTGCTAAGGGGACAGGACAACTTCACCGCATCAAAGGGACGATGGATGGGGCCATGTACCATCAAATCTTGGGTGAGAACCTCCTTCCCTCAGCCAGGGCATTGAACATGGGTCGTGGATGGGTATTCCAGCATGACAATGACCCAAAACACACAGCCAAGGCAACAAAGGAGTGGCTCATGAAGAAGCACATCAAGGTCCTGGAGTGGCCTAACCTACCATTCAAATTATAGATTGATCATTTCTTTGCCAGTGGGCAAACGTATAAAATCAGCAGGGGATCAAATACTTTTTTCCCTCACTGTATACCGAATGTTGTCGTCTGCATAGAGGTGGATCAAAGAATCACCCGCAGCAAGAGCGACATCATTGATATATACAGAGAAAAGAGTCGGCCCGAGAATTGAACCCTGTGGCACCCCCACAGAGACTGCCAGAGGTCCGGACAACAGGCCCTCCGATTTGACACACTGAACTCTGTCTGAGAAGTAGTTAGTGAACCAGGCGAGGCAGTCATTAGAGAAACCAATGCTGTTGAGTCTGCTGATCAGAATATGGTGATTGACAGAGTCGAAAGCCTTGGCCAGGTCGATGAAGACTGCTGCACAGTACTGTCTTTTATCGATGGCGGTTATGATATCGTTTACGACCTTGAGCGTGGCTGAGTTGCACCAGGGACCAGCTCGGAAACTGAATTGCATAGCGGAAAAGGTACGGTGGGATTCGAAATGGTCGGTGATCTGTTTGTTCACTTGACTTTCGAAGACTTTAGAAAGGCAGGGCAGGATTGATATAGGTCTGTAACAGTTTGGGTCTAGAGTGTCTCCCCCTTTGTAAAGTGACTAAGCAACAGGATAGATAATAAACAGTAGCAGCAGCGTATGTGTTGAGTGTGAGTGTGGGCGTCAGTATGTGTGTGTGTGGGCGTCAGTATGCGTGTGGGCGTATATAGTGTGTGTGTTAGGATGCGTGTGTGCCTAGAGTCAGTGCAAAAAAAAAGGGTCAATGCAGGTAGTCCCAGTAGCCATTTGATTAGCTATTTAGCAGCCTTGTTTAGCAGTCTCATGGCTTTGGGGTCGACGCTGTTCAGAAGGGTCCTGTTGGTTCCAAACTTGGTGCACTGGTACCGCTTGCCGTGCAGGAGCAGAGAGAACAGTCTATCAAAATAATTTGACCTCTTTATGAGATCAGACCATTGTGGAGAATGTTGTACAGACAAATTGGAGGAATTTTGAACAACGCTCAGTTAATACCAGAGCAGATTGGGACATTATGAGTACGTCTCGGACACTTTCTTCTGCTGACCCACTTTGTCAGAGGAGTATAAAATCAATAGTGGTAGTTTGAAACCATTGTCTCTGAGACCTGGCTGCCCGGGTCTCTTCCTGCTATAGCCAACTCATTTTGTTGTTGTCATGACAACATATGAGAGACCTATGGGTCATACGGTATGCTACAAGTTATGAGTCACCAACAGTCGATGCTCCTCAGAGGAGGAAGAAGAGGACCATCCTACTCTGTGAATTTCAGAAAAATAAGTAGTTTATAGATACTAAATATAGATACTAAATATGGAACCCTGACTTGTTCACTGGACGTGCTACCTTGTCCCGGATCTGCTGTTTTCGAGCCTCTCTCTCCCTATGCTTCTCTCTCTCCATTCCTCTCTCTCTTTAACTCTCTACCGCACCTGCTGTCTCCCCTACTGAATGCTCGGCTATGAAAAGCCAACTGACATTTACTCCTGAGGTGCTGACCTGTTGCACCCTCTACAATCACTGTGATTATTATTTGACCCTGCTGGTCATCTATGAACGATTGAACATCTTGAATTATGATCTGGCCTTAATGGCCATGTACTCTTATCTCCACCTGGCACAGGCAGAAGAGGACTGGCCACCCCGCAGAGCCTGGTTCCTCTCTAGGTTTCTTCCTTTCAAGGCAGTTTTTTCTAGCCACCGTGCTTCTACATCTGCATTGCTTTCTGTTTGGGGTTTTAGGCTGGGTTTCTGTAGAAGCACTTTGACATCTGCTGAACTAAACTGCTTGCTGTACACTAGCGTGTGATTTGTACACATGGATTGGATTGTGGGATTACTAACGTGCTAGTTCTAGTTTGTTGACTATAACGTTAATATTGTGACAACGATGTAGGCTGTTTAGCGGTTATGGTAAGAGGCTGCTATGAAAGTGAACTGTGTGTGCGGGTAATTGGGTGTGTATTCATTCCAAAGATTCTGTTGCAAAACGTTTTTTTAAATGGAAGCAAGCAGAATGAAACGGGGAGGGATCTACTTGAAATTGTCCAATAGAAACTCTTGTTTTAGTTTTGTTTGGACTAATGATTACACCCCAGATCATCCAGATGCTGGCAAGTGTGCAATGCGTTATTGAATGTGTCACTGTCTAGCACCTCGATTACTCCAATTTGTCTCTTGACCTGTGCACCTAGATACGTTATAAACTTTAATTTAGCATCCTCATGATTGGTTTAGGGCAAATTCGAATATCACGTTACATTGAGCTGCGTGAATGGAATATGAATGACAGTCATCCAATATGCTGTAATAGAATTAAGGCTATCCTCCATTTAAAAAATTATATATATATATATATATATATACATATATATATAAAAAAAAAATCCTCCTTCCTCATCTTAAATGGCACCGACCTCCACTGGTCACCAAGGTCATCGTACTGTATAGACATCGCTACAGAATGAGGAGAGGTATTTGTTGTTTTCATGCACCAACTTTCATCATTTAAGGAGAATCAAGCTGACATCCAGGGTCAGGGAGGAATTACAGGCTGTATTCATCCAGGCTATCTGAGGGTCAGGGAGGAATTACAGGCTGTATTCATCCAGGCTATCTGAGGGTCAGGGAGGAATTACAGGCTGTATTCATCCAGGCTATCTGAGGGTCAGGGAGGAATTACAGGCTGTATTCATCCAGGCTATCTGAGGGTCTGGGAGGAATTACAGGCTGTATTTACTAGGCTGTTTTATAGAGGTCACAGAATAATCTGGAAGGGAGTGGGTTACTGAATGTAATGATTGGTCTTTTCATTGATCCACAATCTACTATCATCTAGCTATAATTGTCAACTCAAGGCTGACATTTTTTTGGGGCAAAAACAGTAGGCCCTGGTAACTAGAGGACAATTCACCCTTCCCTGCTAAAGGACAAAATAAAAGTTTAGCAATCGCTTAGATGTCTGCAAAAAGGTGAAGGTTTTGTTTGTTTTAGTGAGAGAACGAAGGAGGCCTCAGGCTCTTCTCCACACACACGCGCACACACACACACAATTAAGCTTGATAAATGGCACCAAACTCACTCAGTGTGTAATAAACAAGAGGGGAAAACTTTCATTAAGTTTGGCCTTGTCTTTTCCAAAGCAAAACACCCCCTGAATGACAGTGTCGCTGCTGAGTGTATTTTTGGGGGGCAGGCGCGTCACCCCTTATTTACCTACCCTATTAGCATCCTCACGTGAAGACCCAGAGCCCCGCGAATCATCAGTAACGACCGATGAAATTTTAAATGACAGTTTCTTAATATAAAAGGTTCAAGGTGTCTTTTTCCCCGCAGTGAGAGGCGAAGAAGAAGAGAGGTAATCAGAATAAATCAGACTGAGGGAGAGCGAGCCAGCCAAGCGCTAGCGAGGACTGGAGAAGAGTGCTATGATGGATCTGCCTAGTTAAAAATAGTGTCAATGAAGCAGAAAGATGTGTGTGGATGGTAATGACTGTCATTAGGTGGAAGTGGAGAGTGGAGCAGCGTGGGGGATGTAGTTTGCTTCTCTCAGGTTTTTCAGTGGGGTACAAGAGGTGTGCAACTGTACAAACTCCAACCCAGTACAATGGGTGCATATGGGGGATATTGATTGCTAGATGGTGTCAATCTCTCCCTTTGATTTGGTGATTTAAGCCTGCAGTTTTCTCCTGTTGCTGCTCCATCATAATGTTGTCGCTCTGGCTGCTGCTCCATCAGAATGTTGTCTACTCTGGCTGCTTCTTCATCATAATGTTGTCTACTCTGCCTGCTGCTCCATCATAATGTTGTCTACTCTGGCTGCTGCTCCATCATAATGTTGTCTACTCTGGCTGCTTCTTCATCATAATGTTGTCTACTCTGCCTGCTGCTCCATCATAATGTTGTCTACTCTGCTCCATCATAATGTTGTCTACTCTGCCTGCTGCTCCATCATAATGTTGTCTACTCTGCCTGCTGCTCCATCATAATGTTGTCTACTCTGCTCCATCATAATGTTGTCTACTCTGTGCCTGCTTCTCCATCATAATGTTGTCTACTCTGGCTGCTGCTCCATCATAATGGAGATAATGCATTAATGCAGTAGGCGACAACCATTGTAATATGATGTAGTTTGGTCTTAAAATATTGCGCTGAGGGAAATACAACTCCTCACAAGGAAGTAGGATTTATCTCTCAGAAACCAAACACTATTTTACTTTGCTCATAACTTGTGTGACATAACAGTGTTATAGGCAGTCATAACACCTGATGTTAGCATTCATTATCTACAGCCCTCAAACTCAACTCTGGACCTGGAAGTCTGCATTGTTTCATTGTTCTCTCTCTAATCAGGGACTGATTTAGACCTGGGACACCAGGGAAGCCAGTTCCACTGCATTGTTTCATTGTTCTCTCTCTAATCAGGGACTGATTTAGACCTGGGACACCAGGGAAGCCAGTTTCACTGCATTGTTTCATTGTTCTCTCTCTAATCAGGGACTGATTTAGACCTGGGACAACAAGGAAGCCAGTTTCACTGCATTGTTTCATTGTTCCCTCTCTAATCAGGGACTGATTTAAACCTGGGACACCAGGTGGGTGCAATTAATTATCAGGTAGAACAGAAAACCAGCAGGCTCTGGACATCGTAGGGTCAGAGTTGAATACCCCTAATAATCTACAGTACAGTATATTCTAGTGTCATGCATGTAGGCCTATGTTATGTATCTGTCCCAAACGATGACGCAAATGTAAACTAAATATGGATTTATCTCTCAGAAACAAATGCTGCTCTCCAACATATTGCATTTTTTTCATAATTCTACATAATAGCAAGTAAAACCACTAAACTCAGCAAACCCAACACACAGCAACAACTCAAGTAGTCTCAATAATATTCTGTGGTACGGACACTCAATCATCATTAGTCAAAGACAAAACCCAAATGAAACATAAATCATTTTAGTGTGTCTAAACTTTGGGTAGCGAGCTGCAGTCGGATGTGTGTTTCCCAGGATTGACGCCATCCTGCGTACTGACAGACAATGACTTATGCAAATGAGTGATTAATTGGATTTCAGAGAGATGAGTGTGTTGGGCAGTGAGGGATGTGCTCAGACTGAGGGATGGACTCTGTGTGTGTGTGTGTGTGTGGTGTGTGTTGTCTAGTTGAGAAAGAGTAATAACTTCCAGTTAGGTTTTGATGAACATCCGTTCCCATTTCCACTCAATAAACTGCTTTCCCCTCCTTCTAGTGTGTTCAGATGGACTCTATTTTAAAACCCTACAGGCAGGGCTATGTGCTCTGTAGACCCCAGC
>QNTS01003153.1:68301-82170 GCA_003317085.1 Hucho hucho
CAGCGCAGCTTGTCATCTCTCTGTAGACCACAGCGCAGCTTGTCATCTCTCTGTAGACCCCAGCGCAGCTTGTCATCTCTCTGTAGACCACAGCGCAGCTTGTCATCTCTCTGTAGACCCCAGTGCATCTTGCTATCTCTCCTGCTCTTTTCCCTCTATTTCTCTACTCTTTTAAAATGTCTATAAACAGCTAACAGTCCAGTGCAATCCTGACCATTCCCACATAAACAGCGATGAGAGGAGACTCATAGTCATCACGGACCAGCTTAATGTCCAAAGCAGAGACAGAGGAACGGGAAGAGAGAGAGAGAGGAAGGAGGAAAGTGGGGGAGGAGGGAGGGGGGACAGCGTAGACTCATCAACACTGGTTTCATGTCCAGAGAGGGAGAGACTGAGAAAGAGAGAGGGAAAGAGAGATGGGGGGATGAAGAGACAGAGGAAGAGAGAGAGAGGAAGGAGAAGGAAAGAGAGATGGAGGATAGAGAGAAGGAGGGAAAGGTGTGGGGGATAGACAGAGAGAGAGAGAGTGAAACAGAGATTGGGGATAGAGAGACAGGAAGAGCGAGAGAGGAGAGAAAGAGAAGGAGAGGGAAAGAGAGATGGAGGATAGATAGAGGAAGAGAGAGTGAAACATAGATTGGGGATAGAGAGACAGAGGAAGAGAAGGAGAGGGAAAGAGAGATGGAGGAAGCGGAAGAGAGAGAGAGGGACAGCGACAGAGCATGAAGGATGTTTAGAGGTGAGAGTAGAGGCTGCTTTAAACACACTATCCCTGTCCTGTAATCCATCAGTGTGTTTACCGGACAGCGGGAGGGGGACATAGTTCCACCTGGGTGGGGTGGAACACCACCTACCCTCCTCTTTCTACACATCTCCCCTGCAGAGATACATTTCTCCCCTGCGGAGACACATGCACGCACACACAGTGGTCGTGTGCTAAGTGATCTCTAAGGTAACCGGTCACGACAACCTCTCTGGATCACTGTGACCTTAACATAAAGCATGAGAACATGTTCAATTTCCATCATAGATCGGAGAAGGCAGTGGAGTTTTTTTCAGGGAAAGCAAAGGGGATATTATGGAGGTATAACTAATCAAACACTGTAGAACGTCTGGATTGTATCATTTCTACATCAACAGTTTGGCAATATATAACAAAGACTATTACCAGACACACAGTTTCTATGAGTTGTATCTGCATAAGACATTAATAGTGGAATATACAGTGTATTCGAAGGTATTCAGTCCCCTTGACGTTTTTCACATTTTACGTTACAGCCTTATTCTAAAATGGATTAAAAACAAATTTTCCCCCCTCATCAATCTAAACACAATACCTCATAATGACATCACAATACCCCATAATGACAACATAATACCCCATAATGACAACACAATACCCCATAAAGACAACACAATACCCCATAATGACAACACAATACCCCATAAAGACAACACAATACCC
This sequence comes from Hucho hucho, assembly GCA_003317085.1. NCBI lineage: Eukaryota > Metazoa > Chordata > Actinopteri > Salmoniformes > Salmonidae > Hucho > Hucho hucho. The sequence goes on from QNTS01003153.1 coordinate 69,767, forward strand.
CATAATGACATCACAATACCCCATAATGACAACATAATACCCCATAATGACAGCACAATACCCCATAAAGACAACACAATACCCCATAATGACAACACAATACCCCATAATGACAACACAATACCCCATAAAGACACAATACCCCATAATGACTACACAATACCCCATAATGACAACACAATACCCCATAAAGACACAATACCCCATAATGACTACACAATACCTCATAATGACATCACAATACCCCATAATGACAACATAATACCCCATAATGACAAAGCAAAAACAGATTTTTGTAAATTTATAGAACAAACATCACATTTTCATAAGTATTCAGACCCTTTACTCAGTACTTTGTTGAAGCCCCGTTGGCAGCATTGAGTCTTCTTGGATATGCAGCTACAAGCTTGACACAGCTGTATTTGGGGAGTTTCTCCCATTCTTCTCTGTAGATCCTTTCAAGCTCTGTCAGGTTGGATGGGGAGCGTCGCTGCACATGGGGGATAGATAACATCTCTCCAGAGATGTTTGATCGGGTTCAAGTCCGGGCTCTGGCTGGGCCACTCAAGGACATTGATTGCACCTGTACTGACCTCGCCTTCTGTATGATAGCGGGGTGAACAGACATTGGCTCGGGTGGTTGTTGGTCTAAGGCACTGCATCTCAGTGCTAGAGGCGTCACTACAGACCCTGGTTCGATTCCAGGCTTTATCACAACCAGCTGTGATTGGGAGTCCCATAGGGCGGCGCACAATTGGCCCAGCGTCTTTAGGTTTTGGCCAGGGTAGGCCATCATTGTAAATAAGAATTTGTTCAGGATTGCACTGGACTGTTAGCTGTTTATAGACATTTTAAAAGAGTAGAGAAACGTGGAAACAACACGAGGTAAGAAGATAACCTCACCTACCAGACGTGAAACGTGAGATAAACTCTGAAACTCTAAAACTCACTAAACCAAAACATTGACAGTCTGCGGCTGTGCATGTAAAGGGATCTAGAACTTTGACTAAAGACTCGAGGTGGGAAGGAAGGAAATCCCATCTCAGACAATCACAGAGTATCTGTTCTATTTGAACACTCCACTACAAGACCAAAACTAAGAAGGACATTGTGACCTCTGGTGGACGACCAGAGCCTTACACCCGTCGAGCCATTACCCATATAAGGATCGATTGGCTTCAACAGAGAGACAACAAAGACATCTACATGTAAATACATTGCATTTCTTACCCAAACGGGCAGTAGTTTGTGTGTAAGGTACAGTTGAAGTCGGAAGTTTACATACACTTAGGTTGGAGTCATTAAAACTTGTTTTTCAACCACTCCACAAATTTCTTGTTAACAAACTATATTTTTGGCAAGTCGTTTAGGACACCTACTTTGTGCATGACACAAGTAATTTTTCCAACAATTGTTTACAGACAGATTATTTCACTTATAATTCACTGTATCACAATTCCAGTGGGTCAGAAGTTTACATCCACTAAGTTGACTGTGCCTTTAAACAGCTTGGAAAATTCCAGAAAATGATGTCATGGCTTTAGAAGCTTCTGATAGGCTAATTGACATAATTTGAGTCAATTGGAGGTGTACCTGTGCATGTAATTCAAGGCCTACCTTCAAACTCAGTGCCTCTTTGCTTGACATCATGGGAAAATCAAAACAAATCAGCTAAGACCTCAGAAAAAAATTGTAGACCTCCACAAGTCTGGTCCATCCTTTCAATTCATCCGTTCATCCATAGTTCAATTTCCAAACGCCTGAAGGTACCACGTTCATCTGTACAAACAATAGTACGCAAGTATAAACAGCATGGGACCACGCAGCCGTCATACCGCTCAGGAAGGAGACGTGTTCTATCTCCTAGAGATGAACGTATTTTGGTGCGAAAAGTGCAAATCAATCCCAGAACAACAGCAAAGGACATTGTGAAGATGCTGGAGGAAACAGGTACAAAAGTATCTATATCCACAATAAAACAAGTCCTATATTGACTTAACCTGAAAGGCTGCTCAGCAAGGAAGAAGCCACTGCTCCAAACCCGCCATAAAAAAGCCAGACTACAGTTTGCAACTGCACATGGGGACAAAGATTGTACTTTTTGAAGAAATGTCCTCTGGTCTGATGAAACAAAAATAGAACTGTTTTGCCATAATGACCATCGTCATACTTGGAGGAAAAAGGGGGAGGCTTGCAAGCCAAAGAACACCATCCCTACCGTGAAGCACGGGGCTGGCAGCATCATGTTGTGGGGGTGCTTTGCTGCAGGAGGGACTTCACAAAATAGTTGGCATCATGAAGAAGGAAAATTATGTGGATATATTGAAGCAACATCTCAAGACATCAGTCAGGAAGTTAAAGCTTGGTGGCAAATGAGTCTTCCAAATGGATAATGACCCCAAGCATACTTCCAAAGTTGTGGCATAATGGCTTAAGGACAACAAAGTCAAGGTATTGGAGTGCCATCACAAAGACCTCAATCCTATAGAAAATTTGTGGGCAGAACTAAAAAAGCGTGAGCGAGCAAGGAGGCCTACAAACCTGACTCAGTTACACCAGCTCTGTCAGGAGGAATAGGCCAAAATCCACCCAACTTATTGTGTGAATCTTGTGGAAGGCTACCCAAAATATTTGACCCAAGTTAAACAATTTAAAAGCAATGCTACCAAATACTAATTGAGTGTATGTCAACTTCTGACCCACTGGGAATGTGATGAACTAAATAAAAGCTGAAATAAATCATTCTCTCAACTATTATTCTGACATTTCACATTCTTAAAATAAAGTGGTGATCCTAACTGACCTAAGACAGGGATTTTTTACTAGGATTAAATGTCAGGAATTGTGAAAAACTGAGTTTAAATTAATTTGGCTAAGGTGTATGTAAACTTCCGACTTCAACTGTATATGGTTACTATGAGCATAGTTTCCCCCACCTCCGTCTCTGTGTAATAAGCCGTCATATTTTGTCAGTCCACTAGGGACTTTTGTCTCATGCAAGTGTGTATGTGTATTCTGTGTTATTATTTAGTTAGTTAGTAAATAAATAGTTAAATTTGTGTAGAATTGAATAATCAGAAAAGGTTGGGGTTCTTGCAGATTCAAGAGGTCTGCGACGTTCAGAATGAGACTGATATGAGGTAATGATTAATAAGTGACTGTTCAGAACGAGACTGATACGAGGTAATGATTAATAGGTGACTGTTCAGAATGAGACTGACACGAGGTAATGATTAATAAGTGACTGTTCAGAACGAGACTGATATGAGGTAATGATTAATAAGTGACTGTTCAGAATGAGACTGATATGAGGTAATAATTAATAGGTGACTGTTCAGAATGAGACTGATATGAGGTAATGATTAATAAGTGACTGTTCAGAACGAGACTGATATGAGGTAATGATTAATAAGTGACTGTTCAGAACGAGACTGATATGAGGTAATGATTAATAAGTGACTGTTCAGAATGAGACTGATATGAGGTAATGATTAATAAGTGACTGTTCAGAACGAGACTGATATGAGGTAATGATTAATAGGTGACTGTTCAGAACGAGACTGATATGAGGTAATGATTAATAAGTGACTGTTCAGAACGAGACTGATACGAGGTAATGATAAGTGACTGTTCAGAACGAGACTGACACGAGGTAATGATTAATAGGTGACTGTTCAGAATGAGACTGATATGAGGTAATGATTAATAGGTGACTGTTCAGAACGAGACTGATATGAGGTAATGATTAATAAGTGACTGTTATCAATATATAACTGATATATATATATATCTTCTTGAGTTTAATTCGGGAGATGGTAACTCATTAAACAATTTCTTCCGTGGTGCCCCAAATCCTAATTGTAATGAAATGGACCATAGGAGGAGGCAGAAGGTCATACACGGTAGGTCCAAAAATGGCAACAGTACAGGCAGGAAATAGGCAAAGGGTGTCGTGAGTGAGGCAGGCAAAAACTATCATACACTGGAGGAGAGAAGGACGGGAAAAAACAGAGCTCTGAAAGAGTGTGTCTCAAAACAAACAATACCTCACAGTGATGGGGTGCAAGGAACTGAACTAAATAGTGTGTGATGATGACATGCAGGTGTGTGAACAGGTGATTAGAATTCCGGTGATTGGGATCTGGAGAGTGAGCTGGAAAGCGGGCTGCGTTCCGGGGATCTAAGTGTTTGGGAGTGTGAGTTGGATGCAGACGTTACACTAATGAGTTAATTGTTACATGATTATTTTAATTTGAGTAACAATTAAACATAGTCCGTTGATTTGATACATAACAGTCATCAGATGAATAGTAGTCACGTCACGAAAGTGCTAATGATAAATGTTAACCAACGGCTAGCCTCTCCTCGCCAGTGCTGTTCTGATCTCCTCACTCTGGGCTCCATGGGTAATTGGCTAGCTTCTCCTCCCCTAAAAACATGTTTTCCTCAAGTCATTATGGGGTATTGTGTGAAGGGTGAGGAAAAAAATAAAAGATTTAATCCATTTTGTATTCAAGCTGTAACACAACAAAATGTGGAATCAGTCAAAGTGTATGAATACTTTCTGAAGGCACTGCATGTGTGTCTATTCTATTCTATTGGCCTCAAACCCTACATTTCTAAATGCATAATCATTTGTTTCTCAGTAATAGGGCTCCAGTAATTAGAGCAGTGTGGTAATTGGAAACTTTAGAGATGCAGCCGCAGGCTGGCTGATTAGGGAGCTGAAATATGACAGTGTCCTCTAGGTGGCCCCGCAACGCCACATTAACCCCATACTATACCTAATCACCACTGTCGCTGTCAGCGACAGTTCAGGCCCGTTCTTCAACAAGTACTGTACAGGTCCTGTATGATTACATTGGGTATCAATGTGCGCTGTCTGATGGTCCTATACCAGCAAGGAACTCAAGGGACTTAGTTGTGCAGCCTTGAGCTAACCATTATTTGCTGTCTTGTACGCACCTGCAGCTAGTCCTGATGTGTGCCTGCATGCGTTCGTGAGTGTGTGTGACAGTGGCTGGAACTGAACTTTTAAGTCTACAAAATGCCCAGGTACTCATGTAAACTGCACTCATGTGTAGTGAGTTTCACTTACTGCCAAGTGCAAAAGGGACCTTGATGCGTGGTTGGCTCTGCAGTGGTACTACCATGTTCCAGTTATCATAGCATCATTCACAAACCTCTTTACCAAGGTGACAATTAAACATCAGACAGGCATTATGCAGTCCACGCCCGTCACATCGCCCAGTGTATCTGACTAGGTAAACTGAGGCAGCATCAAGCCGTTTGGGGACAGATAAGACTTGTAGTGTATTCAGTCATCTCCTCAGGGAGTTTAGGAAGCTATCTGTGGGACACAATAGAGACCTGTTTCCACTGAGACAAAGAACTTCTGCTCTGGAACTGGAAGTTAAGCCTGGCTGGAACTGAACTATTTAAGGTTGACAAAACGCCCAGGTACTCAACAACCAAGTTCTAGGTAGCCCAAAGACTAAGTTGAGACTAGAGACACTGACTTTGTTGAATTAGTAGGTCACAATACATTCACAAAGATTTTAAGTGGGTCAAAATGCCAATACACTTTTCAGAAATACTACTGTAAGTCAATGAGATGCCGTGTCTTTAAAGGACGTCCCCTAGGAAATAGTTTGTGTCCTCCAGCTGTTGTCCAAATCATATTTGGGAGTGAAACCTGATTACATCTCCCTGTGTGAAGAGACCAAATCAGATCATGTTTTTGTTGCCTGATTAGGTCTAAAACTGTATCTATAGTATAAACACTGCAGGAGCCCAGACCCACTGGGACCAATAGAGGTTATTAAAGATGGTCAATGTAGAAATCATCTAAACCGCTGTCAAATGTATTTTCCATAACCAAAAGTATTGTTTTTTTCAGCTGTTTTTTCAGCTGGTGTACAAAACCGAAAGTAAACGGAGCAAAAACTTAACTTGAGAATGGGAAGCATAGAAATAGGGCACATAGAACAGATCTACCCTTAGAATCTCTCGCTATCTCTCTCTCCATCTCACTAGCTTTCTACATCTCTCTCTCTCTCTCTCTCTCTCTCATTACACATATGCACATACACATCAGCACACACACTCATACACACACTCACAACCCCAATAGGTTCTGCACGTGCATCAAAGCTTGAAAACCAAAATAACACCCTATCTTACATGTTATCCACAGTAATTGGTCATGCTAATGACCCTCTGAAATATGTTGGCCTTATTTTCCTTCCATGTTTAAATGATCTAATGTATAAATTATCATAGAATTTACATCTGTGTGGAAAAGCCAGTGATTTGTGTTTCTTACGGCTTGCTATTAAGACAGATGTAATTATAGGTACTGCGTGAACATTGTAAGAACTACTGTATACAACAATGTGTATCTACAGTTCAATTACACTGTACCTACCAGTGTAATTACTACGTGACGTAAAGAACATTTAATTTAAAGTACAGACAGATCTTATGACTACAGATAAAAAGAAAGGATTTAAAAACCTATATTCTAGCAGAGGTCATGATAGCATGGGTTATATTGAAACCCTTTCGGTTTTGAATTATGGAAATAATCAACTAAATTGGTGGACCATGAAGTGTTGAATAGAATGGGGTATAGTCTGAAAAAATAAAATCATAATTTATTCATTGAGAGTACCATTTCTGGTGGTACCTCTGAACCTAGTCAGTGGGTGCATGCATCATACATGGCACCCTAATCCCTATATATTAGGGGCCCTAATCAAAAATAGAGGACTATACAGTATAGGGAATAGGGCACAATTTGGGACGCATATTTAGCTACCTCTACAGGTTGTTCCGTTCTAATCTCCATAAAGCTCCTCTAATTGATCTCGTCCTCCAGTTTCTTCTGGTATTGATGTCAGCAATTGACCAGAGACATTTATAAAAAAAGGCTTTAGTTTCGCACCATAAATGTCATCTTTATTGCCACTAAGAGATGTGGGAGAAAGTTATTAGTCTGCGTTTAATAAAATGAACTGCTCTACATCTTGAATGGACATAAAGAAGCTCATAGAGAACATAGTTTGAACTCTGTTACAGAAGGCAAATCTCTTGATTGATTTTGACATTAATGTTAATATTTGAAATATATGAAGATATTGAAATAACCATATTAAATATTACAATAAATATATACTCAAGAAGAAAAAAAACGGCATTCTTACAGTGCCTTCGGAAAGACCCCTTGACTTTTTCCACATTTTGCTACATTACAGTCTTATTCTAAAATTGATGAAATACAATAAATTCCTCAGCAATCTACACACAGCACCCCATAATGACTAAACAAAAACATGTTTTTAGAAATGTTTGAAAATGTATAAAGAAAAAAAAGTATGAAGACCCTTTGCTATGAAAGTCGAAAATTGAGCTCAGGTGCATCCTGTTTCCATTGATCATCCTTGAGATGTTTCTACAACTTGATTGGAGTCCACCTGTGGTAAATTACATTGATTTTACATTATTTGGAAAGGCACACACCTTGTCAACCTAAAAGGCGCCTATGTCAGAGCAAAAACCAAGCCATGAGGTTGAAGGAATTGTCCGTAGAGCTCCAAGACAGGATTGTGTAGAGGCACAGATCTGGGGAAGAGAACCAAAACATTTCTGCAGCATTTAAGGTCCCCAAGAACACAGTGGCCTACATCATTCTTAAATGGAAGAAGTTTGGAACCACCACATGTAAGGACAGAGGCTACGAGACGAGAAGCAAGTACAGGGAGTGAACATTTCATAATTGGACATGAAACAGAACACGGACAGCGTCTGGACAGGGGAAACAAAACGACATTAATGCAAACACGGGGATCAAACTGAGGAACAGACAGATATAGAGGGGGCAAGATATAGAGGGGGCAATCAACGAAGTGAAGGAGTCCAGGTGAGTCCAATGAAACGCTGATGTGCGTAATGATGGTGACAGGTGTGCGTAATGATGGGAAGCCTGGTGCCCTCGAGCGCCAGAGAGGGGAAGCGGGAGCAGGCGTGACACCAAGACTCTTCCTAGACCTGGCCACCTTGCCAAACTGAGCAATTGGGGGAGAAGGGCCTTGGTCAGGGAGAACCCAATGGTCACTCTGACAGAGCTCTACAGTTCCTCTGTGGATATGTGAGAACCTTCCAGAAGGACAACCATCTCTGCAGCACTCTACTAAGCAGGCCTTTATGGTAGAGTGGCCAGACGAAAGCCACTCCTCAGTAAAAGGCACATGACGGCCCGCTTGGAGTTTGCCAGGCAACCGCCAAAATAAAGGAAACACTTGAGTAAATTAGTGATACAAAGTACTTTGAAAGCAGGTGCTTCAACACAGGTATGGTTCCTGAGCAATTCCTAAGCAATTAGCATCCCATCACGCTTAGGGACATGTATAAAAGTTGCACATTACACAATTCCCCATCCACAGGGCACGAGTGGTCACTTAATGGTTTGATGAGCATGAAAATAATGTCAACAATATGCCATGGCCGTCTCAGTCACCAGATCTCAACCCAATTAAACACCTACAGTGAGGGAAAAAAGTATTTGATCCCCTGCTGATTTTGTACGTTTGCCCACTGACAAATAAATGATCAGTCTATAATTTTAATGGCAGGTTTATTTGAACAGTGAGAGACAGAATAACAACAAAAAAATCCAGAAAAACGCATGTGAAAAATGTTATAAATTGAATTGCATTTTAATGAGGGAAATAAGTATTTGACCTCTCTACAAAACGTGACTTAGTACTTGGTGGCAAAACCCTTGTTGGCAATCACAGAGGTCAGACGTTTCATGTAGTTGGCCACCAGGTTTGCCCACATCTCAGGAGGGATTTTGTCCCACTCCTCTTTGCAGATCTTCTCCAAGTCATTAAGGTTTCGAGGCTGACGTTTGGCAACTCGAACCTTCAGCTCCCTCCACAGATTTTCTATGGGATTAAGGTCTGGAGACTGGCTAGGCCACTCCAGGACCTTCATGTGCTTCTTCTGGAGCCACTCCTTTGTTGCCTTGGCCGTGTGTTTTGGGTCATTGTCATGCTGGAATACCCATCCATGACCCATTTTCAATGCCCTGGCTGAGGGAAGGAGGTTCTCACCCAAAATTTTACGGTACATGGCCCCGTCCATCGTCCCTTTGATGCGGTGAAGTTGTCCTGTCCCCTTAGCAGAAAAACACCCCCAAAGCATAATGTTTCCACCTCCATGATTGACGGTGTGGATGGTGTTCTTGGGGTCATAGGCAGCATTCCTCCTCCTCCAAACACAGCGAGTTGAGTTGATGCCAAAGAGCTCCATTTTGGTCTCATCTGACCACAACACTTTCACCCAGATGTCCTCTGAATCATTCAGATGTTCATTGGAAAACTTCAGACGAGCATGTACATGTGCTTTCTTGAGCAGGGGGACCTTGCGGGCGCTGCAGGATTTCAGTCCTTCACGGCGTAATGTGTTACCAATTGTTTTCTTGGTGACTATGGTCCCGGCTGCCTTTAGATCATTGACAAGATCCTCCCGTGTAGTTCTGGGTTGATTCCTCACCGTTCTCATTATCTTTGCAACTCCACGAGGTGAGATCTTGCATGGAGCCCCAGGCCGAGGGAGATTGACAGTTCTTTTGTGTTTCTTCCATTTGCGAATAATCACACCAACTGTTGTCACCTTCTCACCAAGCTGCTTGGCGATGGTCTTGTAGCCCATTCCAGCCTTGTGTAGGTCTACAATCTTGTCCCTGACATCCTTGGAGAGCTCTTTGGTCTTGGCCATGGTGGAGAGTTTGGAATCTGATTGATTGATTGCTTCTGTGGACAGGTGTCTTTTATACAGGTAACAAGCTGAGATTAGGAGCACTCCCTTTAAGAGTGTGCTCCTAATCTCAGCTCGTTACCTGTATAAAAGACACCTGGGAGCCAGAAATCTTTCTGATTGAGAGGGGGTCAAATACTNTTCACGGCGTAGTGTGTTACCAATTGTTTTCTTGGTGACTATGGTCCCAGCTGCCTTGAGATCATTGACAAGATCCTCCCGTGTAGTTCTGGGCTGATTCCTCACCGTTCTCATGATCATTGCAACTCCACGAGGTGAGATCTTGCATGGAGCCCCAGGCCGAGGGAGATTGACAGTTCTTTTGTGTTTCTTCCATTTGCGAATAATCACACCAACTGTTGTCACCTTCTCACCAAGCTGCTTGGCGATGGTCTTGTAGCCCATTCCAGCCTTGTGTAGGTCTACAATCTTGTCCCTGACATCCTTGGAGAGCTCTTTGGTCTTGGCCATGGTGGAGAGTTTGGAATCTGATTGATTGATTGCTTCTGTAGACAGGTGTCTTTTATACAGGTAACAAGCTGAAATTAGGAGCACTCCCTTTAATAGTGTGCTCCTAATCTCAGCTCGTTACCTGTATAAAAGACACCTGGGAGCCAGAAATCTTTCTGATTGAGAGGGGGTCAAATACTTATTTCAATTTATAACATTTTTCACATGCGTTTTTCTGGATTTTTTTGTTGTTATTCTGTCTCTCACTGTTAAAATAAACCAACCATTAAAATTATAGACTGATCATTTCTTTGTCAGTGGGCAAACGTACAAAATCAGCAGGGGATCAAATACTTTTTTCCCTCACTGTATGGGAGATTCTGGACTGACGTGTGAGACAGCGTTTTCCACCACCATCAACAAAACACCAAATCATGGAACTTATCGTGGAAGAATGGTGTCTCATCCCTCCAATAGAGTTCCAGACACTTGTGAAATCTATGCCAAGGTGCATTGAAGCTGTTTTGGATGCTTGTGGTGGTCCAATGGCCTGTTAACCCTTTAACTGTCTCTTCTAAATAAACATGTTGAAAAAAAAGACCTTTAATACCAATTACTAACAACTCAAATAAGAACTTCCAGTAGTTCTTTTTTCAACGTGCTGTTTATTTTTTGGAAAGAACAGGCAGTTGAGAAGTCAAAAGAGGGTCATACTAGCAATGCCATATTATAATGGCAATTTGCATAGCATTTTTACTCATCTCAACAATAAACTTTTTTATTTTATTTAGGTCTGCTTCAATGGCTTTTACAGGTTGTTAAGCATGGTTAAATGAAGACTGACGTCAACTTTTTACAAATTGTATTTATATGTCCCAACATGAATATTAAATTACATTAAAATGAATGCATTTTCAGCTTGTGTATAGTCCCTCAAATGATCCAGTTTCTTCCACCTTGTTTTCAGACATTTTGAGATAATACATGCCATAGTGCAGGTTTACTATTATAGGCATTATTTTATAGGCGACTTTAAGTCTGAATATTGATTAATTGACCCCATGTGTCATGAAATGTGGTTTAACCAATTTATGTTACCTATTATAAACTGGGTGGGTCGAGCCCTGAATGCTGATTGGCTGACAGCCGTGGTATATCAGACCGTATACCACGGGTATGACAAACAAGTTATTTTTACTGCTCTAATTACGTTGGTAAACAGTTTATAATATCAGTAAGGCACCTCTGGGGTTTGTGGTATATGGCCAATATACCACAGCTAAGGGCTGTGTCCAGACACTCTGCATTGTGTCGTGCTAAGAACAGCCCTTAGCCGTGATATATTGGCCATATACCACACCCCCTCATGCCTTATTGCTTAAATGTAGTGTGTTGTCTACAATTCAATTCCTCGTCAACTGAATTCCTGCCTTTTATCTCATATCTTTGGTGACGGATTTAGAGTTTTCTTACAGCCCTCTGAGTGGGAAAAGTCAGTGTGCCACTGAACTGCAGCAACCCAAATGGATACACATTATGTTGTTGCATGAGGGCTGGGGGAGTAGACCAATCAACTTTAAGTAAAAAAATTTATAATCATATCCACTTCTAAATCCATTGTCAAAAGATGCTCTACCAGACAATTGACCATAGGGTTAAAGGGTTAGGACACTTTATGTTGGTGTTTCCTTTATTTTGTTAGTTACCTGTGTGTGTGCGTGTGTGTGTGTGTGTGTGTGTGTGTTAGAGAGTGTGTTACAGCATAGTGTGTGTCTACGGTGTATTGCGGCTAACACAATGTCTATGTGAATTTTGCTCTATTGTATAAATATTGTATACTGTATAAATATTGGATGAATCAAATATTACTGTGTATGTGTATTACTCTCTCAGGAGAAATAGTCCCATCCGTCTTGTCCCCTCAGTAATGGAGGCTAAGGATAGCTTATACTCGGCCTCCCGATCATTCCGATCCGTCCTCATTTGGTTGGCATTTCGTTCCGGGCCAGACACTCTTTCTCTGACATCAGGAGAGAGAGACCCAGACCTTTTCTTCTCCTCCCCTATCTCCCACTCTCCTGTTTCCCACTGTCTCTTCTCCGCCCTCCGTCTCCTCTCCTCCCCTCTGTCCC
>QNTS01003153.1:83515-121809 GCA_003317085.1 Hucho hucho
CTCTCTCTCTCTCCCTCACTCTCCCTCTTCCTCTCTCTTCCTCTTTCTCTCTCTTTATCCCTCTGTCTCTCATTCACCCCCCTCCCCCGTCTCCTCCTTGAAAGACTGGCTATGTTTTGAGGTCGGGCACCTCCAGGGTAGAAAAACACTCTGGAGGAGAATTGGCTTCAGATGAGATGAGGTTTGTCTCTGCTTGGTGTCAGCTCCTGTTTAAACCCAGGGGCTTTACTGTGCTGTGTGTGTGTGTGTGTGTGTGTGTGTGTGTGTGTGTGTGTGTGTGTGCGTACGTGCGTGCGTGCGTGCGTGTGTGTGGGGACATGTTTTACTATACTTGTGGGGACCAGAAGTCCCCACAAGAAAAGTAAATGGAAATTTGACCAACTGGGGACATTTTGTTAGTCCCCAGAAGGTCAAATGCTATTTCTAGGCGGTATAGGGTTAAGGTTAGTATTAGTTTTAGGGTTAGAATAAGAATTAGGGTTAGGAGCTTGGGTTAGGGGTTAGAGGATAGGGGTTAGGGTTAGGGGTTAGGTATAGGGTTAGAATAAGAATTAGGGTTAGGAGCTTGGGTTAGGTATAGGGTTAGGGTTAGGGGTTAAGGTTAGGGGTTAGGGTTAGGTATAGGGTTAGGTGTTAGGGTTAGGGTTAGGGGTTAGGGTTAGGGTTAGGGGTTAGGGGTTCAGGTTAGATATAGGGTTAGGGGTTAGGGTTAGGTACAGGGTTAGGGGTTAAGGTTAGGTATAGGGTTAGAATAAGAATCAGGGATAGGTGCTAGGGTTAGGGTTAGGGTTAGGGTTAGGGTTAGGTATAGGGTTAGGGTTAGGTATAGGGTTAGGGGTTAAGGTTAGGTATAGGGTTAGGGGTTAGGGTTAGGTATAGGGTTAGGCGTTAAGGTTAAGGTTAGGTATGGGGTTAGGTGTTAAGGTTAGATTTAGGGTTAGGGGTTAGGTATAGGGTTACGGTTAGGGTTCGGTATAGGGTTAGGGGTTAGGTATAGGGTTAAGGTTAAGGTTAAGGTTAGGTATAGGGTTAGGTGTTAAGGTTAGATTTAGGGTTAGGGGTTAGGTATAGGGTTACGGTTAAGGTTAGGTATAGGGTTAGGGTTAGGGTTAAGGTTAGGTATAGGGTTATTGGTTTAGGTTAGGTATATGGTTAGGGGTTAAGGTCAGATACAGGGTTAGGGTTAGGTATAGTGTTAATGTTAAGGTTAGGTATAGGGTTAGGGTTAGGGTTAGGGTTAAGGTTAAGGTTAGGTATAGGGTTAGGGTTAAGGTTAAGGTTAAGATTAGGTATAGGGTTAAGGTTAAGGTTAGGTATAGGGTTAGGGGTTAAGGTTAGGTATAGGGTTATGGGTTAAGGTTAGGTATATGGTTAGGGTTAGGTATAGGGTTAGGTGTTAACGTTAAGTATAGGGTTAGGGTTAGGGTTAGGTATAGTGTTAAGGTTAAGGTTAGGTATAGGGTTAGGGGTTAAGGTTAGGCATAGGGTTAGGTTTAGGGTTAGGGTTAGGTATAGGGTTAAGGGTTAAGGTTAGGTATAAGGTTAGGGGATAAGGTCAGGTATAGGGTTAGGGGATAAGGTTAGGGGATAAGGTTAGGTATAGGGTTAGGGGATAAGGTTAGGTATGGGGTTAGGGGTTAAGGTTAGGTATAGGGTTAGGGGTTAGGGGTTAGGGTTAGGTATAGGGTTAGGGTTTAGGGTTATGTTAGGGGTTAAGGTTAGGTATAAGGTTAGGGGATAAGGTTAGGTATAGGGTTAGGTGTTAACGTTAGGTATAGGGTTAGGGGTTAGGGGTTAGGGTTTAAGGTTAGGGTTAAGGTTCGGTATAGGGTTAGGGTTTAGGTTTTGGTGTTAAGGTTAGGGAAAATAGGATTTTGTATGTTACTGAATTGTGTGTCCCCCAAGGTTAGCTATACAAGACTGTGTGTGTGTGTGCGTGTGTGCGTAGTAGTTTTTAGCCTTGTAGTTAGATCGGTGGTCTAAACATGGTTTGAGACACAGCAGGTATAAAATCCCATCTTGCTGAGGTTTTTCTGTTTCTGTACATTGTTGTATCAGATTCTACTGCCTTGCACATCTTTGAGACCAGCAGGAAACCCACACAGTGAACAAGGTATGTCTCTATTGGAGAAATGGTTAGGGTTAAGGTTGTGTCTGATGCAGAAAGAGTTAGGGTTGTGTCAGATAGAGAAAGGGTTCGAGTTAGGGTTAGGGTTAGGGTTGTGTCTGATAGAGAAAGGGTTAGAGTTAGGGTTAGGGTTGTGTCTGATAGAGAAAGGGTTAGAGTTAGGGTTAGGGTTGTGTCTGATGGAGAAACAGTTAGAGTTAGGGTTAGGGTTGTGTCTGATGGAGAAACGGTTAGAGTTAGGGTTTTGTCTGATGCAGAAAGGGTTAGGGTTGTGTCTGATGCAGAAAGGGTTAGGGTTGTGTCTGATGGAGAAAGGGTTAGGGTTGTATCTGATGGAGAAAGGGTTAGGGTTGTGTCAGATAGATAAAGGGTTCGAGCTAGGTTTAGGGTTAGGGTTGTGTCTGATAGAGAAAGGGTTAGGTTTAGAGTTAGGGTTGTGTCTGATGGAGAAAGAACATACTAATATAAGGCTGTCAAAACATTAGATTCAGTGAAAAATAAAGACTATTAAGACTGTGAAGCTTTATCGTTCCAGTGGAGAAGACCAGATGTTCCCTACCCAGACCCGTGGATATAGATACCATTTGAAGGGAAACACTTTGAAGTTTGTGGAAATGGAGCCAGAGACAGCAGTGGGGTCAAACTGTAGAACCCATTTGAATACAAAAATGTATTTTATCAAGCAAAACTATGCTACATTTGATTTCTGGGACCCTCAGGATGACAAATCAGAGCAAGATTACTGAATGTAAGTACATTATTTACCTTCAGAGGTGAAGGTATCAAACCAGTTGCCGTGATAAGTGTTTTGTTGTTGTGCACTATCCTCAAACAATAGCATGGTATTTTTTTGCTGTAATAGCTACTGTAAATTGGACACTGCAGTTAGATTAACAAGAATGTAAGCTTTCTGCCTATTTAAGACATGTCTATGTCATGGATAGTTGGATGTTGTTTACAACGTCATTCTAGTCACATTATCGCATATTGAGCAACAACTGTCCCGGTTTAGGGATAACGATCTTGTAGAGGTTGGAGCCAGAAACAGCAGTGGGGTCAAACTGTAGAACTCAGTTCCTACATTTGAATATAAAAATAGATTTTATCAAACAAAACTATGCTACATTTTATCGCTGGGACCCTCAGGATGACAAATCAGAAGAATGAAAACATCCGAATGCTGCTTTCACAATGGGTCAACAGGCTGCACCGAGAATGGCCATCATGTTACGTGTGTGCAGTTCACATTTCGAGTAAAGTTGCTTTTTTGGGGGGGAGAACATTCGATGGGTCTTGCCAGGAAGCTTATCCCAAAGACGGATGCTGTGTCATCATTGACAGTGGATCAGTGGATCTAGCAAGTGCTAACCATAATGTAAGTTTCAGAATTTTATGAGTCTGACACGGTGACTGTGGCTGTAACTGATTTTGGCTGTTTTGACTTGTGAACGGTATATTTTCTGTAAAACACACCTGATGGTCACTATATGTTTGTTGTTCTTCCAGCCCCAAGCCCTCCTACGTTGAGTCTGACAACTGCCACCACAAAAGGAGTTGTGGTATGTATAGGATTTGTAATTTACCCCTGGACATTATTTCATTTTCCATCTCCTTTTGTCTTTCCACTATCATCAAGCTGTAATGATAGACATTTTAGAAAATCAACATCTACTCTGTCTGCACAGCTTCACCAGGCAACCACCGCAGCAGGAATGCTGTGATACAAATTCAGCTTTGCCAAGGAAAAGAAGGGGATGGGGGGGGATATGCTGTGAATCCTGTGAAGACAGACCAAAGAAGCAGGGATATACTGTGAAGCCTGCGGAAATCAATTGAGCATTTCAGGCACAACAAAAATTCCAAATACAAACATTGAAAGGTTTCACAAAAAAGTCCAATACAAAATGTATAATTCAGTATTTTAAAAACTCCAGAAAACACACTGTAGAATGGGGAGATCACTACGTCAATGAATTGACAGCATCATAAGAACAGTAAAAAAAAGTAAATACAATTTTTAACAAAATTCCCCTTTCAAAAACATTACAGGTTACGTAGACAAGCTCCTGGCACTCCTCTTCAACGAGGTCACCCTTGACCCAGCAACGTAAGTGGGGAAGCTGTGTGAGCTGTTCGTCCCAAAACCCCCGTCTGCCCAGTGAGAGAGGCCTGACAAGGAGGAGGCCATAGCTGGACTGATCTCACTCTTCCATCTTGCGGGTGACTGAAGCCAAGTGGGTGACTGAAGCCAAGTGGGTGACTGAAGCCAAGTGGGTGACTGACTAACCCTCTATATTAATGGGGTCCTACACACTGTAGGGCGGCCAAGTGTCTATATTAATGGGGTCCTACACACTGTAGGGCGGCCGAGTGTCTATATGAATGGGGTCCTACACACTGTAGTGCGGCCAAGTGTCTATATTAATGGGGTCCTACACACTGTAGGGTGGCCGAGTGTCTATATTAATGGGGTTCTACACACTGTAGGGCGGCCAAGTGTCTATATTAATGGGGTCCTACACACTGTAGGGCGGCCAAGTGTCTATATTAATGGGGTCCTACACACTGTAGGGTGGCCGAGTGTCTATATTAATGGGGTTCTACACACTGTAGGGCGGCCAAGTGTCTATATTAATGGGGTCCTACACACTGTAGGGCGGCCAAGTGTCTATATTAATGGGGTTCTACACACTGTAGGGTGGCCGAGTGTCTATATTAATGGGGTCCTACACACTGTAGGGCGGCCAAGTGTCTATATTAATGGGGTCCTACACACTGTAGGGCGGCCAAGTGTCTATATTAGGCTTATGACGCTAATTAGAATTTCTTTGTCAAATTTTTTCACCTTTATTTCTCATGAGTGTTGATGTTGATCAATATTTTGGCTATGCTGGCCTATTTTAAATGATCAAATAAATGTCCAATCAATACATACAATTCTGAACATGTTGTCATTTATAATGTTAATGAAGAGGCACCAATACGTTGCTCAGTACACACAGGTGACTCTTAGGCTTTACTAATTCTTGTGAAGAATTTGAACAGTGAAGTGTACAAGCATTTCGCTACACTCGCATTAACATCTGCTAACCATGTGTATGTGACAAATAACATTTGATTTGATTTGATTTGATTTAATTAGTTACACAACAATAGAAATTCAACATGTGTATTGCTGCTGTTTGTCTGATATCCAACAGTCTGTGATCAACTCTGTTGACCATGAGAACATGTTGAAGAGAACATTGGGTGAGGAATACTATTAAGGCTCGGAATGACACGTGGCCCACTGTTTTCCTGTAAATAAATATTGATAATGGAAAGAAGTGGAGGGCGCTCCATCAACATGGGGGCAGAGAAGCACGGGGGCAGTTATCAAGGAAATGTACTTCCTAAAAATTATTAGGAAATGGTTTACTACATTGCCTAGAAATAAATATTGATCAACAATATTTCACAGTTTGAAAATCTTAAAAGCTAGGCTATAAAGAAAGATCAAGAGAAAGTGCAAGTCTCTCCAACTCTGCTCTCTTCAAACTACGTCTAGCATATTGGCTGATATAGCCCAGTAATAGATAATATCATATAATGGGCCACGTGAAAATCCATGGTAATTGAACCTATTTCTTAAGTTATTTTTGTGCATTTGATATTGGCTATAGGGTGGCAAGTGAGCTGCGTCACATATACGCCTAAAATAACATTGCGAGACTGCAGTTGGGTTTGGGACCAGTTCTTGCGCTAGCTTGTGTGAGTCAGACAGAAACGGGTGCGGAAAGAAAAGTTGGAGGTCAGGGTGGGAGTGGGATGAAGAAATCCATCCTGTAGCAGACCTCTACCACAAGGGTGTTTTAAAGAGCTGTCAGTCAAGGCGAGCTCATTATTACATTGTAAGCTCCCTGCCCACTCAGCCTGTTCTTTTAGGTTTCCTGATAGTTAGAGATGAGAGAAAAGCTACAATTTCTTAAATTCTGAGCATTTTAATAACGGAAAAATATTATGGGTGATGTCACGACTTCCGCTGAAGTCAGTCCCTCTCCTTGTTCGGGCGGCGTTCGGCGGTCGACGTCACCGGTTTTCTAGCCATCGCTGATCAATTTTTCATTTTCAATTGGTTTTGTCCTTGTTTTACACACCTGGTTTCAATCCCACAATTACTTGTTCATTATTTAACCCTCTGTTACCCCATGTTTGTTTGTGAGTGATTGTTTATAGTACTGCGGTCCGTATTTGTGGGCTTGGCATTATTTTGTCGTGTATTGTTAATTATTGAGGAAACTTGCTGTTATTACTCAAATCTGCTGTCCTGCGCCTGACTCCTCTACACCAGCAACACACAGACGCATCACAGGTGATGTTTTGGTCTTTCAAAGGCTATTTTTACTTGGGAAATAGAACGACTGTGCCGGACCCTTAAATAGTAAAAGTTGAAGCACAGGGTTAGATAGGACAACCCCTATCCTAATAACTGTCATCACTCATGCCCTCCTTTATCTTATCACCCTCTCCACACCAGGACATTAACCACTAGAAAATAAAGCTCATGAGGAGGAGTTTCCCCTTGCGCAGCAGGGCAAACTGCTTTTCCCCAAAGTCCTGAGAAACTGTTTTAGCTGCTATTTGATCTCGAGTTTGCTTTAAGTGCTTGGAGGTAAACGGCACCATTTGTATTGGCTGTGTGGAGGGGCATGTTGACAAACAATCACTCATGCAGAGCCGCTAGAAAACATGTGGTGAGACTGCATTTGCCCCAGTACTTTTGAATCAAAGCAGCTGCACCAAATGCAAGTACTAGACATATTCATTAGTTAATCTCATAGAAAAACATTTTGCAACGGAAAAGAAGGCAGATGTTTGAGTTGACATCCAATTTCAGCCCGTTTGTCTCTGTTTTGTCTAGTGAATACAACACTGTCCCTGGGATTTCACACGGTAACCCCCACGCTCACTGCGACTGGTGGATTCACTTGTCAGTCACAGTGGTCTCCTAGATACAGCCTACAGAGCCTCATCAACCACACCTCTGACAACTATATTTGGTTGCACCAGCACCTCGTTGTTTGACTCTGCACTTGGCTTCTTTCTTCACTCACATTGGCTAGCTAGGTTCATGCCAGCATGCAGCCAGCAGCTAACGTTAATAGTTTAGACTGAATAAATATGTTTGGCCCAGGATAAATAAGATAAAACAACCTGCTGTTGCTACCCAAGGCTAATGGATACGGACGTTCCTGAAAAGTCTAGTCAGCCAGTTTGTTTGTCCGGTAATGTTCGTTGGCATATTATCCATCAATTCTCTCTTTCTGCCTTAGCCATCCATCTGTTATTGGTGGACAAATGTGTTCATATTGTCTGTGTAGACTGCTCTGTGGCGAAAGTTGTAGCTAGATTTTTTACTTTTAAGAAATTTGTGCCTCAAACATTTGTGAATAATCACCAGCAGTGGAAATAACATTAGTATTGGAAAAAATGTCTCGCCACACGCTTTCTGGCGGCTCTGATTTTATGACATCAAAATAAAATTATTTTCTACATTGAAACCTGTCTTTTTTATTTTTTTACAGACCATCGCTTAACATGTATAGAGTGAAATTAATATTTAACTACATTTGAACCATTCTTTGCATAACACTCAGCGATGCTATAGTAGTTAACTAAACGACAGAGTATGTTAGCCATTGAAGTTGTTGTCTATGACTCTTTTGATATCAGATTCAGAATGAATTGTAATTATAACATGGTTTGTGGTAGTTTGAAAGGGTTTAATCCACCTCTAGGCCAGGAGTGTTTCCAATTCACATGACCCAACAAGAAAACCCCCAACCCTATAGTCATAGCAGAGATGAAAAGGGAAGATATCTATAATAATAATCTGTGTCATAGCCTTAGAATAGGACCCAGAGTTTTATCACAGGGTCACAGGGGTTATCAATGTTAACATGCAGAATGTTGAAACATACACTTGTCACGACTTCCGCCGAAGTCGGTCCCTCTCCTTGTTCGAGCGGCGTTCGGCGGTCGACGTCACCGGTCTTCTAGCCATCGCCAATCTACTTTTCATGTTCCATTTGTTTTGTCTTGTTTTACCCACCTGGTTTCAATTCCCCAATTATATGTTCATTATTTAACCCACTGTTTTCCCCATGGTTTTGTGCGTGATTGTTTTGTGTTTTTGGTCCGTATTGTGGGCTTGGTTATTCTCGTTGTAATGAGTATGTTTTTGAGTAAAGTTACTTGTGGTACTCATCTCTGCTGTCCTGTCCCTGACTGCTCTGCACCAGCTACACCCAGACCATTCACAACACTACCTTTCAAAAGTTTGGGGTCACTTAGAAATGTCCTTGTTTTTTAAAGAAAAGCAAATTTTTTGTCCATTAAAATAACATAAAATTGATCAGAAATACAGTGTAGACATTGTTAATGTTGTAAATGACTATTGTAGCTGGAAATGGCAGATTCTTTATGGAATATCTACATAGGCGTACAGAGGCCCATTATCAGCAACCCTCCTGTGTTCCAATGACACGTTGTGACACAAGTTTATAATTTTAAAAGGCTAATTGATCATTAGAAAACCCTTTTGCAATTATGTTTGCACAGCTGAAAACTGTTGTTTAGACTAGTTGAGTATTTGGAGCATCAGCATTTGTGGGTTCGATTACAGGCTCAAAACGGCCAGAAACAAATAAATGTATTCTGAAACTCGTCAGTCTATTCTTGTTCTGAGAAATGAAGGCTATTCCATGCAAGAAATTGCCAAGAAACTGAAGATCTCGTTCAACGCTGTGTACTATTCCCTTCACAGAACAGCGCAAACTGGCTCTAACCAGAATAGAAAGGGGAGTGGGAGGCCCTGGTGCACAACTGAGCAAGAGGACAAGCACATTAGAGTGTCTAGTTTGAGAAACAGACTCCTCAACTGGCAGTTTCATGAAATAGTACCCGCAAAACACCAGTCTCAACGTCAACAGTGAAGAGGCGACTCCGGGATGCTGGCCTTCTAGGCAGAGTTCCTCCTTCCAGTGTCTGTGTTCTTTTGCCCATCTTAATCTTTTCTTTTTATTGGCCAGTCTGAGATATGTCTTTTTCTTTGCAACCCTGCCTAGAAGGCCAGCATCCCGGAGTCGCCTCTTCACTGTTGACGTTGAGACTGGTGTTTTGCGGGTACTATTTAATGAAGCTGCCAGTTGAGGACTTGTGAGGCGTCTGTTTCTCAAACTAGACTCTCTAATGTACTTGTCCTCTTGCTCAGTTGTGCACCGGGGCCTCCCACTCCTCTTTCTATTCTGGTTAGAGCCAGTTTGCGCTGTTCTGTGAAGGGAGTAGTACACAGTGCCATTGGAACACAGGAGTGATGGTTGCTGATAATGGGCCTCTGTACGCCTATGTAGGTATTCCATAAAAAATCGGCTGTTTCCAGCTGCAATAGTCACAACATTAACAATGTCTACACTATATTTCTGTTCAATTTGATGTTATTTTAATGGACAAAAAAAAAAATATTTCAAAAACAAGGACATTTCTAAGTCACCCCAAACTTTTGAACGGTAGTGTAAACATTCCGGATGGAACTTTAATGACAACAATGGCCGTCACATCTCCCCTCTATGACCTAGACGTTTCTGCTCTAGGGCTCCATTCAATCCGTAGCGGAGAAGACCTGCGCTACAGCGTGATAGAAATGTAAAGGCAATGTTGCCACTTTCTCAGAGGTAAGCAAGGTAAGCGGTGCATACGTCGGCTCAATCCAAAATGACCTTTACACTTCAATCTCGCTACAGTGCAGTTCTTCAGCTCTATGGTTTGAATCGAGTCCTTAGTTTTTGTTGAATCCTTTGATGGTGTCATTCCAAACAATTCGAAACAGATTGGTAACCAGGCTACCTTTATATGCTCTTAGAATCAGACCTCCAAGTTACTTTAGATATATTTACATGATTTCTATTTCATTTTCTTCTCCTGTTGTACAGTACTTCCTGAGGCACCAACAGGATGTTGTTGATCAATATCTCATCACAAAGCTCATTAGAGAAGGGCATGGAATTAATGGGACGGTTAAATGAGGAATTACTGCCAATATCTGGCCAAAACGCTCTGCAACGCTATAAGAACAACCCTTGATACAGGAGAATGAGAGCTTATGAGAATGGTGTGTTATTAAATCCAACTCTACTGTATATTTGATCAACTTTACAGTAATAAATAAATACAGTAAAGGACCCGTACTGAATCCTAACAGGGGACAATTAATAGGAATTACTATGCAATCTTCTGTAATGTTCTCATTTACAAATCATTAACAACTGCACATGGTAGCCATTCAAATGCACTAGAGGTCGGGGGGCGTTCTGTAAAATGAACAAAACCTGTACTTTACTTATAACTTTTCACAGTCACTTAACTGGCACATTAATAGTGCTGCGTTCAGTCCTACTGTTCTGTGTAATGATTACTTTTCTGTAGTGTAATGATTACTTTTCTGTAGTGTGACGATTACTTTTCTGTAGTGTGACGATTACTTTTGTCGTCACTTTACTTTCATTAATCTGATGACTGTTATTTATTTAATCCACTAACTATGTTTAATTGTTACCCGATTAAATTAATCATGTAACAATTAACTCAATTAACTCACCACGGAAGAGGATGTTTAAAGAGTTACCATCTCGAATTAAACTCTGTAAGGTATATACAGTTGAAGTTGGAAGTTTACATACACCTTAGCCAAAAACACTTAAGCTCAGTTTTTCACAATTCCTGACATTTAATCCTAGTAAAAAATCCCTGTCTTAGGTCAGTTAGGATCACCACTTTATTTTAAGAATGTGAAATGTAGAGAATGATTTATTTCAGCTTTTATTTCTTTCATCACATTCCCAGTGGGTCAGAAGTTTACATATACTCAATTAGTATTTGGTAGCATTGCCTTTAAATTGTTTAACTTGGGTCAAACATTTCGGGTAGCCTTCCACAAGCTTCCCACAATAAGTTGGGTGAATTTTGGCCCATTCCTTCTGACAGAGCTGGTGTAACTGAGTCAGGTTTGTAGGCCTCCTTGCTCGCACATGATATTTCAGTTCTGCCCACAAATTTTCTATAGGATTGAGGTCAGGGCTTTGTGATGGCCACTCCAATACCTTGACTTTGTTGTCCTTAAGCCATTTTGCCACAACTTTGGAAGTATGCTTGGGGTCATTGTTCATTTGGAAGACCCATTTGCAACCAAGCTTTAACCTCCTGACTGTCTTGAGATGTTGCTTCAATATATCCACACAATTTTCCTTCCTCATGATGCCATCAATTTTGTGAAGGGCACCAGTCCCTGGATATAGATACTTTTGTACCGGTTTCCTCCAGCATCTTCACAAGGTCCTTTGCTGTTGTTCTGGGATTGATTTGCACTTTTCGCACCAAAGTACTTTCATCTCTAGGAGACAGAACACGTCTCCTAGAGTGGTATGACGGCTGCGTGGTCCCATGGTGTTTATGCTTGCGTACTATTGTTTGTACAGATGAACGTGGTACCTTCAGGCATTTGGAAATTGCTCCCAAGGATGAACCAGACTTGTGGAGGTCTTGGCTGATTTCTTTAGATTTTCCCATGATGTCAAGAAAAGAGGCACTGAGTTTGAAGGTAGGCCTTGAAATATCAAATCAAATCAAATATATTTATAAAGCCCTTCTAACATCAGCTGATGTCACAGAGTGCTTTACAGAAACCCAGCCTAAAACCCCAAACAGCAAGCAATGCAGGTGTAAAAGCACGGTGGCTAGGAAAAACTCCCTAGAAAGGCCAAAACCTAGGAAGAAACCTAGAGAGGAACCAGGCTGTGAGGGGTGGCCAGTCCTCTTCTGGCTGTGCCGGGTGCAGATAACAGAACATGGACAAGATTTTAAAATGTTCATAAAACAGGCAGAACAGTTTAAACTGGAGAAGCAGCACGGCCAGGTGGACTCGGGACATCAAGGAGTCATCAGGCCAGGTAGGCCTTGAGGAATGGTCCTAATGCTCAGGTCCTCCGAGAGAGAGAGAGAGAGAGAGAGAGAGAGAGAGAGAGAGAGAGAGAGCATACTTAAATTCACACAGGACACCAGATAAGAGAAGAAATACTCCAGATATAACAGACGGACCCTAGCCCCCTGACACATAAACTACTGCAGCATAAATACTGGGGGCTGAGACAGGAGGGGTCGGGAGACACTGTGGCCCCGTCCGACGATACCCCCGGACAGGGCCAAACAGGCAGGATATAAATAGATCCACAGGTACACCTCCAATTTACTCAAATGATGTCAATTAGCCTATCAGAAGCTTCTAAAGCCATGACATCATTTTCTGGAATTTTCCAAGCTGTTTAAAGGCACAGTCAACTTCTGACCCACTGGAATTGTGATACAATGAGTTATAAGTGAAATAATCTGTCTGTAAACAATTGTTGGAAAAATGACTTGTGTCATGCACGAAGTAGATGTCCTAACCGACTTGCCAAAACTATAGTTTGTTAACAAGAAATTTGTGGAGTGGTTGAAAAACAAGTTTTAATGACTCCAACCTAAGTGTATGTAAACTTCCGACTTCAACTGTATCCATAACATCAATAAACAGTCATCTTATTAATCATTACCTCTTATCATATCATCATTCTGAACAGTCGTAACCTCATGCATCTGCAAAAACCCCAGCCTTACTCATGATTCATTACTACACAAATTGGTTTCATTATTAATTTACTATCTAACTAGATGAGTAAACAGGATAACATAATACATGAGAAAACGGTCCCTAGCGGACTGTTTAAAATATGGCGGCTTGTTACACAGAAAATGAAGAGGGGTGGCGAAGAGAGAGAGAGAGAAAAAAAAAGGGACACTAATCATTGATACATTTCAGAACTATTCTCACATTAATCATATACTTTGCACACGAACCACTGCCCGTTTGAAGTAAGAAATCATGAATGTATTTACGTGTGAGTGCCGTTCTCCGTTTATCTCTGTTGGAACCAGCCCTCCTTAGGAAGGTTGTTGGCCTTTCAGCTGCAAACTTGTATTTCTCTGATTGTCCGACAGGGGTCTCCCCTTTCCCATCTTCTACTGTTCACTCTGGAAGATAGCTAGCCAGCCGTGTCGACAGGTTCCCATTGGTGATGAGCGTAGCGTAATTTTCTGTAGCGTAATGATTACTTTTCTTTAGTGTAATGATTACTTTTCTGTTGCGTAATGAAAAAGGCTAATTTAAACAGATGCCTCATTGTTACCATCATCTCTGTCTGCATCTTTCTCTTGTTTAAGGTAATCCATTTTCTTATGAGCACCAATCCCTGTAGTGTTTTACTGCCTGCTGTGAGTGCTGCCATTAATCACCCAGACAAACCATGTATCAGAGAGACGGACTATTCTCTATGGTACCTACTGAAAATACTGCCTCTAAAACCAAAAATAAGTTAATTCATATTCCTAAATGGAAGCTTTTATTTCTGCCTGATGGGCCGTGTTTTCCTCTTTCACACACACAAAAACACAAAAAGAAGTGTGCACACACAGCGTCACAGCGTATTATGTGTTTTGTATCCCTTAATATAAACCTGTTGGTTCAAGCCCTGAATGCTGATTGGTTGACAGCCGTGGTATATCAGACTGTATACCACGGGTATCACAAAACATTTATTTTTACTGCTTTAATTACGTTGGTAACCAGTTTATAACAGCAATTAGGCACCACGGGGGGTTGTAGTATATGGCCAATATACCACGGCTAAGGGCTGTGTCCAGGCACTCCGCGTTGCGCCGTGCATAAGAACAGTCCTTAGCCGTGGCATATTGGTCATATACCACACCTCCTCGTGTCTTATTACTTAAATAAGAGGTGGGTTCAGTTGTTTAGCAGTGTGTTCAGTAGAGTGTTCAGTAGAGTGTTCAGTAGTGTGTTCAGTAGTGTGTTCAGTAGAGTGTTCAGTAGAGTTTTCAGTAGTGTGTTCAGTAGAGTGTTCAGTAGTGTGTTCAGTAGAGTGTTCAGTAGAGTGTTCAGTAGTGTGTTCAGTAGTGTGTTCAGTAGAGTGTTCAGTAGTGTTCAGTAGTGTTCAGTAGAGTGTTCAGTAGTGTGTTCAGTAGAGTGTTCAGTAGAGTGTTCAGTAGTGTGTTCAGTAGAGTTTTCAGTAGTGTGTTCAGTAGAGTTTAAGTGAGAAACAACCCTTCACCTCTAGACTGGAGTGACTGTGCACGTGCCATGGGCAGTGCTTTGTTCCATTGACATGACTCTTCACCTGTAGGGCTGAAACCAGACCTCATCTGGAATCACAGATGATGTCATCTCATTCTAGAACTTTACAGGACCTCTACCACACACAGAGGAGAATGGAACCAAAGACAAACATACATCACACGATAGCACTATATTTTCCAGGTGCTCTCAAACACACACAATACACCTACATTTTGACGTGATCTTTTAACCTTGTCAACAATGATAATGGTCACAGAAGAGGAGGGGTACATTACCACATCACCTTGGTAATATAAACACCTTTCCCTGAGGTAACGTCCACCATGCTATAAAATATGTCATGTCAATCACAACAAATGATATGGCTTAAGCTAAAGGTGGAGGGAGGTGTACAAGCGTCTCAGTTAAGCAAATTAACAGTTAAGTAATTATCTTCTAAAAACTAGAAAGGAACATTTTCCAGAAGAAAAAATGTGTTACTAGTTTTAGCTGTCCAAATGCATTTTTATGGTAGTGGAAGAGTTGAAATGTTGAAATTGTTAGTGTTGAAAACTTGAGGCTAGTATAATAGTAGTGACTGTATTTGTAGTAGTGGGATAGTAGCCTTTAAACTGTTAGGAAAAGTACCTGGACATGAAGCTACAGTAAGGTTAGGGTTAGGGTTGAGGCTAGGGTCAGGGTTGAACCGGGTTAGGGTTGAGGCTAGGGTCAGGTTTGAACCGGGTTAGGGTTGAGGCTAGGGTCAGGGTTGAACCGGGTTAGGGTTGAGGCTAGGGTCTAAGAGGGTTTCTGTATGTGCTGGTATCAAAGCTTGGGTTGCACAGGTTTACTGCAACTTCCTGCTATGTCTGCATATTGCAATTCAGTTTGGTCTGGAGAGGGTGGGAAAACTGTTAGGGTTGAGGTTAAGGTTAGGGTTGAGCCGGGGTGTGGATATGAAGCCATGGTTAGGGTTTAGCCGGGGTGTGCACATGAAGCCAGGGTTAGGGTTAGGGTTGAGATTATGGCTAGGTCTACTGTATGCCTGGAAGGGATGCAACGGTACAGTGGGCCCACAGTTCGATATGTATCACAGTTTGTGGGCCACGGTAACGGTACGGTTTCAGTATCTTTTTATTTAAGAAAGGGTATGACTCTCATACAAGCAACATGTAGCTCTTCATCTCCCAATCCAGTACATTCACACTGAGGTAGCTTCCAGTACATAGTGAACCGTCACAGTGAGGTAGCTTCCAGTACATAGTGAACCGTCACAGTGAGGTAGCTTCCAGTACATAGTGAACCGTCACAGTGAGGTAGCTTCCAGTACATAGTGAACCGTCACAGTGAGGTAGCTTCCAGTACATAGTGAACCGTCACAGTGAGGTAGCTTTGAGTTGCTCTGGAGGTCCAAATCTCAGTGGCGAGAGCTAGATAGGGTAATTGTGTTAGGGTAATTCCTTTTCAGTTTTCATAGAGTTTGGGAATTACTTCGCTGCTGAAATGTATGGGAGGGGACATTGTAACGCGGTAAAAAAAAATAATCAGGTGACGAAATCTCGAGTCAGTAACCACCGAATAGGGCTACAAATCTTTGGCTATGAATACTCCCACTGCTTTCGTTATTTCTTTATATGTTTTTTCTGAAATTGTCGCAAATTGTTGTGGGAAGGCAGCAGCAAGAGATTGTGTTTTGGCTAACGAGTGGTCTCTCCTAACTCCAGCACCACCTGCAAGGGATACGGCCAGGTGACGGCCACGTAAATGACACATCACATTAGAAGTGTTTCCACTCGAGTAGCCGACAGTGGCAAAGCAATGCTTGCAGACTGTACTATGTTTGTTTACGATCTTCTTACCCTCATCATCGTATTGAACGCTGAATCCAAAATGTTCCCACACAGCGGATTTGAAGACGGCGGTGCTTCTTCAAATTTGCTTGTCTCTGACTCGCTTCCGCTCGCCATTGTCACGTTGGAGCTGAGGGAATATTTCTTTTTCGTTTCCCCTCTCTTCATGGGGCCCCTTTAGGGAGGTTTCCTAATGAGATGCAAATCGTCCATTGGTTGTTTAAGGGGAGGGGGTTGCGGTCACTGCGGTTGCCACATTTTGAGACATTGCTGTGGAGTAAAGTTTGTTAGGAGCCCCCTAACGGCCACAAGCTGCGCATCTGGTTCTGTGGATCTGAATGTACAACGTGCGTGTAGTCTGCAGCGGAGAAAAAGCATGTTTTGGAAATTATAGGAAAATGACAGGTATACCGTAATTCCGCGGGTTCACGTGTGCGTATTGAACCGTAGGGGGCGTACCGAACAGTTCGATAACATAATGTGTACCGTTGCATCCCTAATGCCTGGTCATAAGCCAACATGGTGTCATTTATCAGCCAAAAGAAGTATCCACAGCTGATCATGTCAATCAATAAGGAGAGTGTGTATCTTATCTTCTCGATGTCCACTGAGCAGATAGCTGGATGCACATCAATGTCCCTCATCAAACCCTCATCAAAAGGCTTATTCAGACTCAGAAATGTGCTCTTGTTATGCCACTGATATAGAACATCTGTTGTGATCCATGTGTCCCTGCTCAGACACTGAGAGGCTGAATAAGGGGAATATCAATGAGGGGAATAAGCCCAGTGCAGCTGGCTTTGATGAACCGAATCAGAACCTATTTGTGGGAAATCTGGCAGAGAGGGTAGAGGGAGAGGGAGGGAAGGAAGGACAGGGAGAGAGAGAGATTATACTCTACCTTATTGTCCAGAGGTCTTCCTAAAGGTGAACAAGGTAGGAGAGAGGATAGAATAGAAAGAAAAGAGTGAGTTAGTTAGAGGGCTCCCATTGAAGGTCAAAGGAACTTTGACCCCAATCGCAGGCGCCATCTTGGCAGGGGACATCAGTACCAGCTTCCAATGAGCTGAATGAGCTGGGTTTTCTAAGGGGAGGGGTTGTACCTGAAGGTGTCAATAGATTTTTACTGGAGGGTGTTACAGGGGAACTGGCATCCGCTCTGCATCCTGTGCTTTCCTGCAGCTGCACTCTGGGACTGTCGAGGCACCTGGAGGACCGGATGTCTTGTGTCGGTTGGCACGGACGTCTACGGTGCTGATCAACCCTCCAGCTGCCGTAAAACGTCTATGGTGATATCTATTTCCCCAGTTGGCAGAGAGAACCAATTAAGACCCAGCCAGGGCCCTGTTTATCTGCCCTCCCAGATCTCCCTTAGCTGGCAGACCAGACCATGCCTGCTTCTCCCTATACTGTAGGACAGAGAGGAAGTGATCACTGGGGATAGAGGGCTTTCAGTGGACACAAGAAACTAGACCACAGTCATATCCGTCA
Organism: Hucho hucho; assembly: GCA_003317085.1. Lineage (NCBI taxonomy): Eukaryota > Metazoa > Chordata > Actinopteri > Salmoniformes > Salmonidae > Hucho > Hucho hucho. The sequence goes on from QNTS01003153.1 coordinate 101,187, forward strand.
TCTTGGTAAGGGACATTGGTAACATCTGTCAGTGGGGTGAATGGGTTTCTAAGGTTGACACATTCTCTCATCACCCTCTTCTCTCCCTCTCTCTCCCATCACCCCTTCTCTCCCTCTCTCATCACCCCTTCTCTCCCATCACCCCTTCTCATCACCCCTTCTCTCCTGCTCTCTCATCACCCAATTTTCTCCCTCTCTCTCTCATCACCCATCTCTCCCATCACCCCTTCTCTCCCTCTCTCATCACCCCCTTCTCTCCCTCTCTCTCATCACCCCCTTCTCTCCCTCTCTCTCATCACCCCCTTTTCTCCCTCTCTCATCACCCCTTCTCTCCCTCTCTCTCTCATCACCCCTTCTCTCCCTCTCTCTCTCTCATCACCCCCTTCTCTCTACCTTTCACTCTCTGTGACGCAATCAGCTGTAGCTTGACTGAACCCAGCAGATATTGTCCGGAGGCCCATTTATACAGTTGGTCTATGGGATAATGGAAACCAGTATACACACAAAACAGAGTCAGTACAGTAGGTCTATTTCATGACATAACCTGGCCTTCATCAGTATTCAGCACCATCGTAGCTTGAGAGTGTCCTAAATTCAAGTGTTTTGTCAAACCCCTCACCCTCTTACGCTCAGATGAATTACTAGGTTAATCAGTAGGGTCTAACGTGTCACATTGGTAGCAGCTATACATAAGCCGTGTAATTGAGGATTTATAGAAGCAATGTGCCCACTTCATGTTTAAATATTCATATCTCTCCTCAGTGGGGAGAAGCACAGTCTAATGTTGCCATGCCCACTGTGTCTGTTTCAGATGCAAAAGCACATCCCTCTAATCCGACTCTAATTCTGTCTCCTATGATTCTCAGGCTATCTGCATGCTGTCTCGCTAATGTCAGAGAGAGGGAGAGAGAGAGAGAGAGAGAGAGACAGACAGAGAGACACAGAGAGAGAGGGAGATGTCTGGGAGGGCTCTTGTGGACTGGTGGTATTGTGGCTGACGTGGTCTGGATGCTGGGATGGGATGCAGTCAGTCTGGTGTGTGTGTGTGTGTAGTCTGGAGTGAGATTGGCCTGTTTTCTCTCCAGGTTGACTGCTGTGGGAATCACCCAAATGGTTACTCGAACTCTAACCCTGCCCTGAGAATCCATCTGACAGGGATCAAAATTATAGTGGTTTCTTTTCCACTATAATACAGCCTCAGAAGGCTCCTACACTTGATGAGTGCCCACACCCGGGGCCTTTCTGCCTGACATCAGCTCACATCACGTTTTCCAACAAGACAATCACTCAGGTCAACTATTGCAACCTCTGAGGAGGTTCCGGGTTGTTCTGATGTAAATGTGAATGAGAGAGGAGTAGGGGTAAATGGAACATCTTTGCTCTGTCAGTCTACGACAGGAACAATGTCACTCACAGGCCTCGTGCAAACACGCACATAACGCATACCGGAAGAGGTGTGTAATCCATCTAACAGAATACCCTCTAGTGTATTTGGGGCGGCAGGTAGCCTAGTTGTTAGAACGTTGGGCCAGTAACTGAAAGGTTGATGGATCGAATCACTGAACTGACAAGGTAAAAAATCTGTCGTTCTGCCCCTGAACAAGGCAGTTCCCCGGTAGTCCATCATTGTAAATAAGAATTTGTTCTTAACTAACTTGCCTAGTTAAATAAAGGTTACACATTTAGTATTGGGAAAGTGGAGATAGAGACAGATATAGAAGAGGAAGGTGTTTATTGGTAAACTTCTTTGTCTGGTCCTATGTATACTAAGGCACACTATGAGGCCAAGTCCTGACCTGTGAATTTCTCTCTGAGCGAGACTGAGACTAATGTCAGTGTGTGTCCCCAGGGCTAATGTCAGTGTGGGTCCCCAGGGCTAATGTCAGTGTGTGTCCCTGGGCTGTCCGAGGCTGACAGGGGAAAGGCTCCGTGTCTGAATGTCTATGTGCCACATAGATCAAACTGCTGTCCAAGAGCCAAGAGAGTAGGCAGGCTATTGTGAGAAATGAAATCGCTGAGGAAAGCTCTAGAAGTGTTATTTTACCAATGTGAATAGCCATAGCTCATTACAACATTCTCTCAGCAGCCCACAAGTGTATTAAAGTGTGTGTAGCTGTAGCGTCAAGAGAAACCATGACGACTGTACTACTCAAACACACCCTCACTACTCAAATACAGCCTTGAAGCAATCCTCCAGACACCCAAATAGTGCAGCCAGAGTTGTGTAGGGCCCCCAGATGCCCAGCTCCATCTTTCTCGGAGGTAAAGTGGAGTCAAGGTAAACTGAGATTGATTCTCCCGGGTCAGAATCGATTCTGGCTGGATCAGCACTCTCACCATAAGGGGCCCACTGACGAGATGATTAATAACACACATACACATTTCATTACCCTTTGCACACAGATGGCCCGTCAGGTTTAAGGTTGATGGAGGATAACACTGCTGCGCTTCGCCACGTCATATACTGTAGACCAATTAGACCTAACCACCCCCTCTCTGCATCCTTCACATATCCTTCCATCGCTGCTGATGCCATTCATCACTATGGACCTGTTAATGATTCTTGCAAAGGCTAAAAGAGTATTGCCGTGATCTTGAATAATTCATATAGCTCTGCCAACAGGAAGTACTGTTCTTCGACGTTAGTGTGGTTTGGTTAGTTAGTGTAGACATTGACAACCCTGAGGTATACGAAGCGTTTTTTTTATTTATCCACAATAAAACAAGCAAACGTTTAAAAAATAAATAGTTACAATTGAAAACATTGAAGAAATCAACGTACTGAATATGGATGTACATCTTTAAACAAAAGAGAGATGTTTCACCTTGAAAAGTACCACATATTTAAAAAATATGAAAAAGTATGATGACAGTTTGAACATGATCTACTTATATATTCCCGGGCAATTTTTTCTTCTCAAATTTCATTACTTCTTTGCCGTAACAAAGAAAAGTATTGATTTTAACACGGACATTGAGTAAATGGACCTATAAAGACACAGAGAAATATGCTTCCAAATGAGCCTACTGTACAATAACATCAACAAAAAGCAAGAAAGATTACACACTGATATCTCACCCACTGCTAACTGCTACACCAATGTCAACCCCATAAGAGAAAGAAACATGGACACATCTCTAAAATATCTACATCCTGATAGATAGCTGTCTTTATTTGAATAACCAGCCCCTTCTTTAAACAAAAGGGCTAGTATTTTAGTTACTCAACGGTAGACGGTACAGAACATGATCGGTTGGTTGGTTTAAATCCACAACGAACTGGGGGTAGCTATTGAGTGACAGCTACTCTGGGTACGCTAAGCACTTGACTATCTACCGTTGAGCATTATAGTTGGATCAAATTCATCAGGCATAACTAACGCCACCCCTTTGGGGTCCTCTGTAGGACACTAGCACAGCGGACAGTGAGTGGCCCGCCTGCCTGCCTGCCTGCAAGGCCCCAAGCCCTGGACCGCTACCAACCATGCAAAACTGAACAGAGTGACAGATAAAATCATGCAAAGCAGTTGGGTTGTATTCTTCCCCCGGAACCGACACAGTTCTGGAACCAGAGAGTTGACAGGAAATCACAGCAGGGTCCTTCCCATTCATAAAGCTCTTCGAGTTTATTTTTTCTTCTCTCCCTTCCTCCAATGGAAATTGAAATGTTCGTGGGAATCAAGTCAAGATCTTGTTGTTGTTGTTGTTGATTTTTTATTTCCAAACTAGAACTTTCCCGGGTGAACCCCAGCCGAGCACTTGAGGGGAAGTGGGCCTATCCTTTCGATGACATCGCCGTGTGGCTGGATGGCAGCTGCCAATGGGTCCCAGAGCGGGAGGGTCCCACATAAAATGTCATAGATTTCATTACGAGGTGGAAAAATATAGGACATTGTCATAACGAGCAGTGTGGGGTTGTTGTCTGCACAAGGGTGTGTATCCCCGATGCTGTAGCCCAACGAAGGGTTAATAGTCATCATAACTGTTGAGGTCAGTGAAGTATGAATTGGTGTAAGTCTTCCCGTCTAGCTGGGGGTTGAAGTACTTATTTCTTTCCTCCAGAATCAGGTTGTTCTTATTGAAAGCCTGTGAAGGACAGTGAGAGAATGAAGAAAAGGAAGAAGACGATGATGAGGAAGAGGATGAGGAAGAGGATGAGGAAGAGGATGATAAAGAGGAAAAGAGGAAAAGAGGAAAAGAGGAAGATGATGAGGAAGAGGAAAAGAGGAAGATGATGAGGAAGAGGAAGATGATGAGGAAGAGGAAAATAGGAAGAGGATGAGACACAGAGAGAGAGAGGAGAGAGAGAGAGTCAGTGTCAACTGTATTGAAACACCATGGTATAATTAAGCAATAAGGCCCGAGGGGGTGTGGTATATGGCCAATATACCACGGCTAAGGGCTGTTCTTAGGCACAACGCAATGCGGCCATATACCACAAACCCCAGAGGTGCCTTATTGCTATTATAAACTGGTTACCAATGTAGTTAGAACAGTAAAAATACATGTTTTGTCATACCCGTGGTATACGGTCTGATATACCACGGCTGTCATCCAATCAGCATTTTGGTCTCGAACCCCCCAGTTTATTATGATGATTCAGTCTAAATGGCTAATGCAAGCTAAAGCTAAAGGGAATGTGTCCAACAGGAAAATAATCATTGGAGCAACAACATAACAATCAGCGGGAGGTCACTGCATGAAAGAAGCATACCATCTCAAAGAACAAGGCCAGAGCGTTGACAATACCACCAGGCTGGCAACAATGATAACCACTGAGGAAGTACCCTGTGTTATGGTGAGAAACCATAGTCTACTGATCTCATCTCTAATGTCTCCACGTCAGCCTGTGAGTGATTAATCGAGTCAGAAAATAAGGACGCGCCACAGGGTGTCTCTGTTCTGCCCTTCTCTATGGTTCTGTGAAGATACCGTATGGTTCTGTGAAGATGCCGTATGGTTCTGTGAAGATGCCGTGTGGTTCTGTGAAGATACCATACGGTTCTGTGAGTTCAGAACTCTGAGCTCAGTACAACCTCAGCAGGTTGTTTAATTGATGTGCATAAACTTAAACTTGGCTATGAAGTGTAAGGCTGTGACGATACAAACTCTGTGGGCCTTTAAAATCCTGCTGTATGTAACATATTGTGTGCTATAGCTTGGAAAATAAATACATGTGACTCTAGGTGAAAATATAATGATGTTTGTTTCCAACATTAGGGCTGTTTTCCTAAAGAAGTTCGATCCGCTTTGTGTTTTGTTTAAATGCCAAGCTAGTAACGAGTATCGCGATACTGGTTCATCCCGGTCCAAGTTTATTCTGAAAGTCCCTGGAGGCGGAATAATACAGCAGTTGATGATGCTGCGTTTTGTTCTTGATTGATGGATCCGTATATGAACTCATGGGAGATGTGAACGCTCAGCACATATAATATTATTACACTTACATGACTTGCATTGAGTGACCGACAAACATAACTCAATGTCCAAATAATGTGTTATTAGTTGAGTCTAAAAGTCTAAATAAGTCTAAAACTGTAATATCTAGTATCTCTTAGCGGCCCCATGGCTGCACTCAACCATTAACCAGACTTCCTCTAATCTGACTTTATAGTGTTTTTAGTGCAGTAAACAAAAGCTGTTGAACAGTTGGGTGGCATTAGAGAGAAAGCAGACAGCTACGGAGAAAACTAAATGAGTTACAACAAGTTCTCTTTCTCCATGGTAACCCATCACATTAGAAAGCCAAACAGAGCTAATAAGACAGGGAAAGAAAGGGGAAGACAGAAAATAGAAAAACAAACACATGCAAATGAAAGGTGTCAGAACATGGCGGACGTTTCACAACAGAAAGAGATGAGTGGAAAATACACTGCCTTCTCAAAAGTCTATGGGTAATCCAATGGCAGGGGTGGACAACTCCGGTTCACAGGAGCCACAATGTCTGCTGGTTTTCAGTATTTCCTTCAGATCCAGACCTGGGAGACCAGCTGATCCAGACCTGGGAGACCAGCTGATCTAGGCCTGGGAGACCAGCTGATCTAGGCCTGGGAGACCAGCTGATCTAGGCCTGGGAGACCAGCTGATCTAGGCCTGGGAGACCAGCTGATCTAGACCTGGGAGACCAGCTGATCTAGACCTGGGAGACTCTCTGATCAATCAACCAATTGATCAACATGAATGGATCAATTAAAAGCCTGAACAAAGTGAAGCGCGATAGACGAGGGATGACCTATCCCTAAAAGCACCAAAGCTACTGACTGACTGACTGACTGACTGACTAAGTGCCAGAGAGAGAAGAGAAAACCAGCAGACATTACGGCTCTCGAGGACCGCAGTTGCCTTCCCCTGGCCCTATGGGATGAGTATGAAAGAATGGGATTTCCGAGCAATGACAGAGAAACTGAGTCTACCCCGACCTGGTGCACACAGGAAACACCACAGGAAGTGGGGGCACGTGGAGAGGAAGAGGAAGTGGAAGGAGGTTGTTGATTGGCTAGGAGGTGGGTCAAGAGGCGGGATGTTGTAGAGGTCAGAAGTCAGTAGAAAGTTAGTAGAAAATCTCCAAGCCACGCATGGACACGCCCATGTTAGTAGACAGAGGCTGGCACATGCCGGGGTCGTCCAGGGTCAAGAGTACAGACACATCGGGCTGCAGGAGGAGAGGAACGGGCAAGAGTCATCCTTACTGGATCCACAATGGATGACTAAGTTCTACTGTACCCAGGGGACCACATGGTCATCCTATGCCCTCTATAAGGTAGGACACACTAATGAGTTATTCAAAATGACAATCTTTCAGCTAAACTCACTGCCTTTGTCTCAACGGCACTCATCTTTCAGAGCTCACCTAAATGATGAAGATGTTATTTTAATCAAACAAAGAACAAACCTTTAGGAATCATAGTGCCAGGTGTTCATCTTTCTCCTACATTACGAAATAAAATGACAGAATCATTCATTTCACTTTTTTAAAATATGTATATTCAAAAGTAGAACCCAGCTATAAAACAAGAGTAAAGACTGAGGCAGAATACTCCTCAGAAAATAAAGACTCTTGTTGAGTTTGAGCCAAATAAGCATTGTCCATATTCATTTTCCTCCATCCATATCTGCAAACTGGATTCCACTCACACACCAGACTCTAATTACATGATAGATGGACACTTCTCAAATCTTTATTCTGCTATGAAAACTGCATTCCGAGACATTAGTTCTGCGCCAGAGAATCCATTCACTTCAGACGGTGTGTCTGTTCAGTCATTTATAGAAGATGGATACTCTTCTGAAAGTTAGCTCTCTGTCCACACTCGCTAGACTAACTCAATAAGCTAACTCGTATAAAATAATGGCTCAACTTATTAACCTATTGACTTTCCAAACCAAGCCTTGTGTCAACAGAAATCTGGTCAGAGAAAATATAACTAATATTATTGATGTGCTATTTATTTAAACCAGGAGGTTCCTACTGTTATTAAACACGAAGACCTGGAACCTACTCACCCTGTCTGTATTAACCACCTAAACTATGTATATTGTGATGTATTTTGTTAGTAACTTATGAGAAAGCAGTGTACGTCTAAATGGCTAGACACAGAACAGTGCAGTCACACAGAGTAGATGCAGGACCACACCCACAAGTACAGAAGAGCTACAATACTATAGACCAGCCCAGGGGTTTACAATACTATAGACCAGCCCAGGGGTTTACAGTACTATAGACCAGCCCAGGGGTTTACAATACTATAGACCAGCCCAGGGGTTTACAATACTATAGACCAGCCCAGGGGTTTACAATACTATAGACCAGCCCTGGGATTTACAGTACTATAGACCGGCCCAGGGGTTTACAGTACTATAGACCAAATCAAATCAAATTTGATCAGTGAAATGCTTACTTACAAGCCCTTAACTAATAATGCAGTTTTAAGAAAAGCAGGTAGCTTAGTGGTTAGAGTGTTGGGTCAGTAACCGAAAGGTTGCTGGATCAAATCCCCGAGCTGACAAGGTAAAAATCTGTTCTTCTGCACCTGAACAAGGCAGTTAACCCACTGTTCCTAGGCTGTAATTGTAAATAAGAATTTGTTCTTAACTGACTTGCCTAGTTAAATAAAGGTAAAATATATATATAGGCGAGCCTGGAAGATCTTAGAGTGCGCTAGTATACAAACCTTAATGGCTTCCACGGAGTCGTATTTGTCCAGTTTGTTGATGTGGTTGGTGATGGAGGTGTTGAGTGGTGCTGCTGAGATGGGGTGGATGACTGTAGCGTCGTGCTGCTGATAGTGCTGGCAGTAGGTGTACACCAGTAAGGTGACCAAACAACCCAGGATAGAACTACTCAAGCCTACAGCAATCAAATGGAACACGTTGAAATCTGGAGAAGGGAGAAAATGCTTTAAATGATAAAACATTTGTGTAACACCACTATGAGCAGTCTGCACAAAGACTGGCGTCACATTAGAAACTGTAAATAAGCTCATTATTGATCCCCAAAAAAATCACACTACACACGACATGAAATATTATGCTATCACACTATATTATTACACAACATTATCACACTATCACGCAACCACACTACATTATCACACATCACACTACATTATCACACTATCACGCTACATTATCGTGATACAATATCATGATATCACACTGCATTATCATGATATCACACTACATTATCATGCTATCACACCACATTATCACGCCACCACACTACATTACCACCATATCACGCTACACTGTCACGCCATCACACTACATTATCACAATAGCATGCTACATTATCATACTACATCACCACACTACAGCACTACATTATCACACTATCACACTACATTATCACGATACCACACTTCATTATCACACTATCACATTATATTATTACATTACATTATCACATTACATTATCACACTATCGCATTACATTATCACACCATCACATTACATTAGCAAATTACGTTATGACAATATCACACACCATTATCTCACTGCATTATCTCACTATCACACTACATTGTCACACTATCACACTACATTATCACATTATCCCACTACATTAAACACATACGCACTCATACCTCCGCATCTTCTCTCCTCCTGACTGGAACGAGCGATGGAGACTTCTTTAAAAGAGAAGATAAAAAGAGATAATGAACAGAAGCACAGACTTGTTACCCTGAAAAACGGGATAGATACGAGGGACGTGTGTGAGCGTTATACTGAGACTGACATCAATGTTCTGGTGTGTCTCACATTACACCCTGTCAATAAGGGAGATCACTGTTCGGACACACATCAATACTCAAATCAAATCAAAATAAATTGTATTGGTCACATAAACATGGTTAGCAGATGTTAATGCGAGTGTAGTGAAAAGCTTGTGCTTCTAGTTCCGACAGTGCAGTAGTATCTAACAAGTAATCTAACAATTTCACAACAACTACCTTATACACACACAAGTGTAAAGGAATGATTAAGAATATGTACATATAAATATATGGATGAGCGATGGCCGGACGGCATAGGCAAGATGCAGTAGATGGTATAGAGTACAGTACATACATATGAGATGAGTCATGTAAACATTATATAAAGTGGCATTGTTAAATGACTAGTGATACATTTATTACATCCAATTATTAATTATTAAAGTGGCTAGAGATTGAGTCTATATGTTGGCAGCAGCCACTCAATGTTAGTGATGGCTGTTTAACAGTCTGATGGCCTTGAGAAAGAAGCTGTTTTTCAGTCTCTCGGTCCCAGCTTTGATGCACCTGTACTGACCTCGCCTTCTAGATGATAGCGGGGTGAACAGGCAGTGGCTTGGGTGGTTGTTGTCCTTAATGATCTTTTTGGCCTTCCTGTGACATCGGGTGGTGTAGGTGTCCTGGAGGGCAGGTAGTTTGCCCCCGGTGATGCATTGTGCAGACCACACTACCCTCTGGAGAGCCTTACAGTTGTGGGCGGAGCAGTTTCCGTACCAGGCGGTGATACAGCCCGACAGGATGCTCTCGATTGTGCATTTGTAAAAGTTTGTGAGGGTTTTTGGCGACAAGCCAAATTTCTTCAGCCTCCTGAGGTTGTAAGAGGCGCTGTTGCTTCTTCTTCACCACGCTGTCTGTGTGGGTGGACCATTTCAGTTTGTCCGTGATGTGTACGCCGAGGAACTTAAAACTTTCCACCTTCTCCACTACTGTCCCGTCGATGTGGATAGGGTGGTCCTCCCTCTGCTGTTTCCTGAAGTCCACGATCATCTCCTTTGTTTTGTTGACGTTGAGTGTGAGGTTATTTTCCTGACACCACACTCAGAGGGCCCTCACCTCCTCCCTGTAGGGCATCCCGTCGTTGTTGGTAATCAAGCCTACCACTGTAGTTTTGTCTGCAAACTTGATGAATGAGTTGGAGGCGTGCATGGCCACGCAGTCATGGGTGAACAGGGAGTACAGGAGAGGGCTGAGAACGCACCCTTGTGGGGCCCCAGTGTTGAAGATCAGCGGGTTGGAGATGTTGTTTCCTACACTCACCACCTGGGGGCGGCCTGTCAGAAAGTCCAGGACCCAGTTGCACAGGGCGGGGTCGAGACCCAGGGTCTCGAGCTTAATGATGAGTTTGGAAGGTACTATGGTGTTAAATGCTGAGCTGTAATCAATGAACAACATTCTTACATATGTATTCCTCTTGTCCAGATGGGTTAGGGCAGTGTGCAGTGTGATTGCGATTGCGTCGTCTGTGGACCTATTGGGGCGGTAAGCAAATTGGAGTGGGTCTAGGGTGTCAGGTAGGGTGGAGGTGATATGATCCTTGATTAGTCTCTCAAAGCACTTCATGATGACAGAAGTGAGTGCTACGGGGCGATAGTCATTTAGTTCAGTTATCTTTGCCTTCTTGGGTACAGGAACAATGGTGGCCCTCTTGAAGTGGGAACAGCAGACTGGGATAGGGATTGATTGAATATGTCCGTAAACACACCGAATAGCTGGTCTGCGTGCGCATGCTCTGAGGACGCAGCTAGGGATGCCTTGCGAAGGTTAACACGTTTAAATGTTTTACTCACGTTGGCTGCTGTGAAGGAGAGCCTGCAAGTTTTGGTAGCGGGCCGTGTCAGTGGCACAGTATTGTCCTCAAAGCGAGCAAAGAAGTTGTTTAGTTTGTCTGGGAGCAAGACAACGGTGTCCGCGACTGGGCTGGTTTTCTTTTTGTAGTCCGTGATTGACTGTAGACCCTGCCACATACGTCCCGTGTCTGAGCCGTTGAATTGCGACTCTACTTTGTCTCTATACTGACGCTTAGCTTGTTTGATTGCCTTGCGGATGGAAAAGCTACACTGTTTGTATTCGGCCATGTTGATTAAAAGCAGTGGTTCGTGCTTTCAGTTTAGAGCGAATGCTGCCATCAATCCACGGTTATGGTTGGGGAATCACCGCTCACCGAATCAGCGTATACATCAATGTTATTGTCCGATGCTATCCGGAACATATCCCAGTCCTTGTGATATCCCAGTCCTTGTGATCGAAGCATGTCTTGAAGCATGGATTCAGATTGGTCGGACCAGCATTGAACAGACCTGAGCACGGGCGTTTCCTGTTTTAGTTTCTATCTATAAGACTGGGAGCAACAAAATAAAGTCGTGGTCAGATTGTCACGATCGCTGACATGAGTAGACCAAGGCGCAGCATGCAGAGTTGAGTTAAACATAATTTTAATCAATGAAACTCACCAAAAACAATAAATTACCAATGACCGTAACGCACTGTGTAGCGCAACACAGCAACTACACAACAATAAACAATATCCCACAACACAGGTGGTGGACTGAACACACTAAATAGGATTCCCAATTAGAGACAACGACTAACAGCTGCCTCTAATTGGGAACCCAAACCAAACCAACATAAAAATAAACACATAGAACCCTAAACCCCCCTGGTCACGTCCTGACCAAAAACACCATAGAGACGCCAAAAAAGAGCTATCTATGGCCAGGACATGACAGTACCCCCCCCAAAGGCGCGGACTCTGACCGCGACCAAAAGTCAATGGGGGGTTTCTTTTTGGGTGGGTCTTCGCCTTTGGCGGCGGCTCCGGTGCCAAAAATACGCACCAGAGGCCCTGAAGGCTCTGAAGGCGCACAGGGAACCTGATGCATGGAGCAGGGACAGGACGTGTCGGGCTCTGGATGCGCACAGGGGACCTGATGCGTGGAGCAGGAACAGGCCGTGCCGAGCTCTGGATGCGCACAGGGGACCTGATGCGTGGAGCAGGGACAGGACGTGCCGGGCTCTGGATGCGCACAAGGGACCTGATGCGTGGAGCAGGGACAGGCCGTGCCGGGCTCTGGATGCGCACAGGGGACCTGATGCGTGGAGCAGGAACAAGCCGTGCCGGGCTCTGGATGCGCACAGGGGACCTGATGCGTGGAGCAGGAACAAGCCGTGCCGGGCTCTGGATGCGCACAGGGGACCTGATGCGTGCAGCAGGGACAGGACGTGCCGGGCTCTGGATGCGCACAGGGGACCTGATGCGTGGAGCAGGGACAAGCCGTGCCGGGCTCTGAAGGCGCCCAGGGAACCTGGTGCGTGGAGCAAGAACAGGTCATGCCGGGCTCTGAAGGCGCACAGGGGACCTGGTGCGTGGAGCAGGAACAGGACTTGCCGGGCTCTGAAGGCGCCCAGGGAACCTGGTGCGTGGAGCAGGAACAGGACTTGCCAGGCTCTGAAGGCGCACAGGGGACCTGATGCGTGGAGCCGGCACCATGTGCCCCCCCCCCAAAAAAATATTGGGGCTGCTGAAGGCGCACAGGAGACCTGACGCGTGGAGCCGGCACCATGTGCCCCCCACAAAAAAAATCTTGGGGCTGCCTCTCGGGCCTCCTTGCTAGCCGTGTTCCCTCATACCGATGCCGTTCCGCCTTTGCTGCCTCCAGCTCCTCCTTAGGACGGCGATATTCCCCAGCCTGCCTCCAGGGTCCCTTACCGTCCAGGATCTCCTCCCAGGTCCAGAACATTTTATCCTACACAGGGGCACGCTGCTTGGTCCTGGTGTGGTGGGATATTCTGTCACGATCGCTGACATGAGTAGACCAAGGCGCAGGATGCAGGGTTGAGTTAAAAATAATTTTAATCAAAAACAATAAATTACCAATGACCGTAACACACTGTGTAGCGCAACACAGCAACTACACAACAATAAACAATATCCCACAACACAGGTGGAGGACTGAACACACTAAATAGGATTCCCAGTTAGAGACAACGACTAACAGCTGCCTCTAATTGGGAACCCAAACCAAACCAACATAGAAATAAACACATAGAACCCTAAACCCCCCTGGTCACGTCCTGACCAAAAACACCATAGAGAAGCCAAAAAAGGGCTATCTATGGCCAGGACGTGACACAGATTTGCCGAAAGGAAGGCGAGGGAGGGCTTTGTATGCGTTGTGGAATTTAGAGTAGCAGTGATCCAGGGTTTTACCAGCTTGGGTCACGCATTCGATATACTGATAAAATTTAGGGAGCCTTGTTTTCAGATTAGTCTTTTTAAAATCCCAAGCTACAATAAATGCAGCCTCAGGATATGTAGTTTCCAGTTTCCAGAGTCCAATGAAGTTCTTTCAGGGCCATCGAGGTGTCTGATTGGGGGGAGATACATACGGCTGTGATTATAATCGAAGAGAATTCTCTTGGTAGATAATCCGGTCGGTATTTGATCGTAAGGAATTCTAGGTCAGGTGAACAAAAGGACTTGAGTTCCTGTATGTTGTTATGATCACACCACGACTCGTTAATCATACGGCATACACCCCCGCACTTCTTCTTACAAGAGAGATGTTTGTTTCTGTCGGCGCGATGCCTACGCCCCTTCTGCGGCGCCGTTGTTTTGGGTCGCCTACTGGGACCCGATCCATTGTCCTGGGTGGTGGTCCAAACAGAGGATCCGCTTCGGGAAAGTCGTATTCCTGGTTGTAATGTTGGTAAGTTGACGTTGCTCTTATATCCAAAAGTTCTTCCGGGCTGTATGTAATAAAACTTAAGATTTCCTGGGGTAACAGTGTAAGAAATAATAAAAAAAAAACTAAATACTGCATAGTTTCCTAAGAACGTTGAAGCAAGGCGTCCATCTCTGTCGGCGCCAAACAATTGGGCTGTGTGTGTGTGTGTGTGCGCTCATGCATAAATGTGTCAACTCAAATCAAGGCAAATTGTATTAGTCACATGCGCCGAAAAATAACAGGTACAGTGAAACGCTTACTTACAGTGGGGCAAAAAAGTATTTAGTCAGCCACCAATTGTGCAAGTTCTCCAACTTAAAAAGATGAGAGAGGCCTGTAATTTTCATCATAGGTACACTTCAACTATGACAGACGAAATGAGAAAAAGAAATCCAGAAAATCACATTGTAGGATTTTTAATTTATTTATTTGCAAATTATGGTGGAAAATAAGTATTTGGTCAATAACAAAAGTTTATCTCAATACTTTGTTATATACCCTTTGTTGGCAATGACAGAGGTCAAACGTTTTCTGTAAGTCTTCACAAGGTTTTCACACACTGTTGCTGGTATTTTGGCCCATTCCTCCATGCAGATCTCCTCTAGAGCAGTGATGTTTTGGGGCTGTCGCTGGGCAACACGGACTTTCAACTCCCTCCAAAGATTTTCTATGGGGTTGAGATCTGGAGACTGGCTAGGCCACTCCAGGACCTTGAAATGCTTCTTACGAAGCCACTCCTTCGTTGCCCGGGCGGTGTGTTTGGGATCATTGTCATGCTGAAAGACCCAGCCACGTTTCATCTTCAATGCCCTTGCTGATGGAAGGAGGTTTTCACTCAAAATCTCATGATACATGGCCCCATTCATTCTTTCCTTTACACGGATCAGTCGTCCTGGTCCCTTTGCAGAAAAACAGCCTCAAAGCATGATGTTTCCACCCCCATGCTTCACAGTAGGTATGGTGTTCTTTGGATGCAACTCAGCATTCTTTGTCCTCCAAACACGACGAGTTGAGTTTTTACCAAAAAGTTCTATTTTGGTTTCATCTGACCATATGACATTCTCCCAATCCTCATCTGGATCATCCAAATGCTCTCTAGCAAACTTCAGACGGGCCTGAACATNTGCTCACCGTTCTTGTGATCATTTTGACCCCACGGGGTGAGATCTTGCGTGGAGCCCCAGATCGAGGAAGATTATCAGTGGTCTTGTATGTCTTCCATTTCCTAATAATTGCTCCCACAGTTGATTTCTTCAAACCAAGCTGCTTACCTATTGCAGATTCAGTCTTCCCAACCTGGTGCAGGTCTACAATTTTGTTTCTGGTGTCCTTTGACAGCTCTTTGGTCTTGGCCATAGTGGAGTTTGGAGTGTGACTGTTTGAGGTTGTGGACAGGTGTCTTTTATACTGATAACAAGTTCAAACAGGTGCCATTAATACAGGTAACGAGTGGAGGACAGAGGAGCCTCTTAAAGAAGAAGTTACAGGTCTGTGAGAGCCAGAAATCTTGCTTGTTTGTATGTGACCAAATACTTATTTTCCACCATAATTTGCAAATAATTTCATTAAAAATCCTACAATGTGATTTTCTGGATTTTTTTTCCTCATTTTGTCTGTCATAGTTGAAGTGTACCTATGATGAAAATGACAGGCCTCTCTCATCTTTTTAAGTGAGAGAACTTGCACAATTGGTGGCTGACTAAATACTTTTTTGCCCCACTGTACGAGCCTGTAACCAAAAATGCAGTTTAAAAAAATACGGATAAGAATAAGAAATAAGTAATTAACAAGTAATTAAAGAGCAGCAGTAAAATAACAATAGCGAGGCTATATACAGGGGGGTACCGGTACAGAGTCAATGTGTGGGGACACCGGTTAGTTAGAGATATTAGAGTTATTAAAGTGACTATGCATAGTTGATAACAACAGAGAATAGCAGCAGTGTAAAAGAGGGGGAGGGTCAATGCAAATAGTCTGGGTAGCCGTTTGATTAGATGTTCAGGAGTCTTATGGCTTGGGGGTAGAAGCTGTTTAGAAACCTCTTGGACCTGGACTTGGAGCTCCGGTACCGCTTGCCGTGCGGTAGCAGAGAGAACAGTCTATGACTAGGGTGGCTGGAGTCTTTGACAATTTTTAGGGCCTTCCTCTGACACCGACTGGTATAAAGTTCCTGGAATGGCAGGAAATTTGGCCCCAGTGATGTACTGGGCCGTTCGCACTACCCTCTGTAGTGCCTTGCGGTTCGGAGGCCGAGCAGTTGCCATACCAGGAAGTGATGCAACCAGGCAGGATGCTCTCGAAGGTGCAGCTGTAAAACTTTTTGAGGATCTGAGGACCCATGCAAAATCTTTTCAGTCTCCTGAGGGGGAATAGGTTTTGTCGTGCCCCTCTTCATGACTGTCTTGGTGTGCTAGGACCATGTCAGTTTATTGGTGATGTGGACACCAAGGAACTTGAATCTCTCAACCTGTTCCACTGCAGCCCCGTCGATGAGAATGGGGGCGTGCTCGGTCCTCTTTTTCCTTTAGTCCACAATCATCTCCTTTGTCTTGATCACGTTGAGGGAGAGGTTGTTGACCTGGCACCACACGGCCAGGTCTCTGACCTCCTCCCTATAGGCTGTCTCGTCGTTGTCGGTGATCAGGCCTACCACTGTTGTGTCATCGGCAAACAACGATGGTGTTGGAGTCGTGGCTGGCCGTGCAGTGAGTGAACAGGGAGTACGGGGGGACTGAGCATGCACTCCTGAGGGGCCCCTGTGTTGTGGATCAGCGTGGCGGATGTGTTGTTACCTACCATTACCACTTGGGGGCAGCCCTTCAGGAAGTCTAGGATCCATTTGCTGAGGGAGGTGTTTAGTCCCAGGGTCCTTAGCTTATTGATGAGCTTTGAGGGTACTATGGTGTTGAACGCTGAGCTGTAGTCAATGAATAGCATTCTCACATAGGTGTTCCTTTTGTCCAGGTGGGAAAGAGCAGTGAAGAAGTGCAATAGAGATTACATCATCTGTGAATCTGTTTGGGCGGTATGCAAATTGAGTGGGTCGAGGGTTTCGTGGATAATGGTGTTGACGTGAGCCATGACCAGCCTTTCAAAGCACTTCATGGCTACAGATGTGAGTGCTACAGGTCGGTAGTCATTTAAGCAGATTACCTTAGTGTTCTTGGGCACAGGCACTATGGTGGTCTGCTTAAAACATGTTGGTATTACAGACTCGGACAGGGCGAGGTTGAAAATGTCAGTGAAGACACTTGCCAGTTGGTCAGCGCATGCTTGTAGTGGTTGCACATTTGTATGTTTGTGTGTGTGTGTGTGCGTGTGTGTGCGCGTGCGCGTGTGTGCGTGTGTGCGCGTGTGTATATGTGTGTTCTATTACCCGGTATAAAGTTGGAGTCAGGTGGGCAGGCCCTGGTCTCAGTGTGGTTTCCTGAACATTGGTTTCCAGTAGGGAACAGGACATTACAGTGTCGAACACGCAGCTGGGAGCCAGAACTGTCACACTGGGACCATTCAGACCAGTTAGACCAACTCTCTGGGGACAGAAAATAACCAAACTATTATAACTGGACTGATGTGTACACAAGTTTACATTCAACTGTGTAACAAATTCCAAGAGACAAATCATTATGAATATTGAATGGCAGTAAAGTGTGTTTCTAACAGACAAAACAACTTGCAATGATGAGTTGTCAGGAGAGCTAGTAGACAGGCAGGAACTAAAGCAGACTGCATGTGACGTGTGTGTGACTGTGTGTGTGTGTGTGTGGCTGTGTGTGTGTGACTGTGTATGTGACAGTGTGTGTGACTGTGTGTGGGTAACTGTGTGTGTGTGATGTGCGTGTGTGACTGTGTATGTGACTGTGTGTGTGTGTATGTGTGTGTACCTGGACATGATTGTATGTTACAAAGAGCCTCTTCAGTGTGTAGTCCCAGACATATATCTCCTCCATGGGCTGGTGGGGGGTTGTTGCAGGTGCGCGTCCTCGTATAGTGTCCCCCTCCACACGTCACTGAACACATAGACCAGCCAGACCAGCACGACCAGCTACCATCCACTACACAGCAGGAGAGAGAGGGAGACAGGTGTTGTGGAGAACAAGAGATTGGTGTATGGATGTGTGTATATCTATGTGAGTATGTGTACCCATGTGTGTGTGTGTGTTCCTGTCAGTGAAGCCAGGCTTCCCCAAAAATGGACCATAAAAAATATATGTATCTTTTTTGTCTCTCTGTGATTCAGAATTGTCCAATTCGCAAGTGGCTGAATGTATGTCACCGGAGAAAGTATCCAAGCGAGCGAAACAGCCATGAAGACACATTTCAGTTGAATGCATTCAGTTGTACAACCTTTCCATCTATCTGATACTGTCTGGTCAAAAGGAGTATGACAGCCTCCCGAAGGGCGCCGTGGTCTAAGGCACTGCATCGCAGTGCTTGAGGCTTCACTACAGATCCAGGTTCGATCCCAGGCTGTGTCGCAGCCGGCCGTGACCGGGAGACCCATGAGGCAGCACACAATTGGGCTAGCGTTGTCGGGGTTAGGGGAGGGTTTGGCTGGCTGGGATGTCCTTGTCCTATTGCGCTCTAGTGACTCCTTGTGGCGGCCGGGTGCATGCACGCTGACTTCAGCCAGCTGTAGGGTGTTTCCTCTGACACATTGGTGTGGTTGGCTTAAGCGTCAGGAAGCAGTGGCGGGTTTGTGTTTCGGAGGACGCATTGGCTCTCGACCTTCGCCTCTCAAGAGTCCGCACAGGAGTTGCAGCGATGGGACAAGACTGTAACTACCAATTGGGGAGAAAAACAAGATAATAAATAAAAATAAAGAGTATGAAATTGTTGCCACCCTTAGCACTGAATGCAAGGGAAGCCAGCAAGCATTTGGCCTCCCTTGATAAAAAAATGTGTCAAGGGAAGCCAGTTTGGATTTGGTGTCACTCCAATCAAATCGCATACGTCATTGACAGAAACATCTTGAATTATTGCATCTCGTTGTGTTGTCCTCCGGTGGCTAGCTAACTAAAAGTGTCCTTTTCCTAAATTAGCTATGGATGGAGACACACACACACACACAGAGAAGTCCTCATGCTTATTAAAACCAGTGTAAACATGGTAACATAAAACGCCTCCAGGAATCAAACAAAAAAACTAACACAACATTTCAGAATACTGTAAAGTCTCGGCAACAGGGCAAGTACAAACTGTCGTTGTGCACTTCATGCTTTGTCCAAGAACTGTAATGTCTCAACGACATGTCAGGATAAGAACAAAAATCTCATTGTGCTGTTCTGTCTTTGTCCAAGAACCTCCCAAAAAATGGAGGTCACTCAGCAATCACTTGGAACAAAATCTTCATGTGATGAGAATAGTATATTTTCAGGACAATTTCAGAATTGGTTTTAAACAGCTCGGCCTGTAAGGTGCTGGCTGTGTGGTAATTGAAGTCCTGGTTTTTGTCATCTCTGTGTAATTTCTCTATCGTAAACTGACACATTAGTCGATTCCATCCTGCACTTGACGGATAGTCTCATCTCGACCGGCCGCCGTGGAAAACCAGAAAGGATTCATTTGTTTCAAAAACCAGACGGACGTCGGACGTCTCTCTCTCTCTCTCTCTCTCTCTCTCTCTCTCTCTCTCTCTCTCTCTCTCATCAATCCCCACAGACAAGTGTTAATTTAAGCAGAATTACTATTCATGTTTATTCACGCTATGCAAAGTCACAGCTTTCCAGTGAAATCTCTTCGACTCAGGTGACTTAATAAGTCTCCACTGTCTACATCAATAGACCTGGGGGGTGATTGCTGCTCTTGCAATTCAGGCCTTCAGAATAGCTGTATGTTTGGGAAGTTAGTTGATCAGCTATAGTAAAGTCGAATTTCAAATCTTTACAAACAGCATTCTATCCTTGATGACATCCCTAAGGGCTGTCAATTTAATCTGAATCGCAATGTAGAATATGCCAGCATACAACACTGAAAACTGAAATCCTTTTGAGAACCCTTTGAAAATGGTTTGAAAGCTGTGGTGTCTTATCCTGAAGTAACCCCACAGTTCACTCCAGGGAAGGCCCTAAAAATTGTGAAATACTTCAGCCAGCCTAGTCATAGACTGTTCTCTCTGCTAACGCACGGCAAGCGGTACCGGAGCGCAAAGTCTAGGTCAAAAAAGGCTTCTTAACAGCTTCTACCCACAAGCCATAAGACTCCTGAACAGCTAATCAAAGGGCTACCCAGACCCCTCTTTCACGCTGCTGCAACTCTCTGTTTATTATCTATGCATAGTCACTTTAACTCTACCTACATGTACATATTACCTCAATTACCTCGACTAACCGGGGCCCCCGCACATTGACTCTGTACCGGTCCCCACTGTATAAAGCCTCCACATTGACTCTGTACCGATACCTCCTGTATATAGCCTCCACATTGACTCTGTACCGGTACCCCCTGTATATAGCCTCCACATTGACTCTGTACCGGTACCCCCTGTATACAGCCTCCGCATTGACTCTGTACTGGTACCCCCTGTATATAACCTCCACATTGACTCTATGCTGGTACCCCCTGTATATAGCCTCCACATTGACTCTGTACCGGTACCCCCTGTATATAGCCTCCACATTGTCTCTG
>QNTS01003153.1:122343-144540 GCA_003317085.1 Hucho hucho
GTACCCCCTGTATATAACCTCCACATTGACTCTGTACCGGTACCCCTTGTATATAGCCTCCACATTGACTCTGTACCGGTACCCCCTGTATATAGCCTCCACATTGACTCTGTACCGGTACCCCCTGTATATAGCCTCCACATTGACTCTGTACCGGTACCCCCTGTATATAGCCTCCACATTGACTCTGTACTGGTACCCCCTGTATATAGCCTCCACATTGACTCTGTACCAGTACCCCCTGTATATAACCTCACTTTTGTCATTTTACTGCTGCTGTTGTTGGTCAAGACAATACCTGTTGTATTGACAAATACGATTTGATTTGATTTGTGGTGCTTGAGTGAGTGAGTGTTTGAGGGCCAATCTATGAGCTAGCTAGCATTAGTAGCCAACCCCTCAAGGTAACTGGGATGATGGATTATCGCGGTGGGTCAGAATCATTATGACCCCATTCATAACCTCATGACGAGACAGACAGCTACTCTCCAGACAATGAATAAACAGCTAAAATCACAGCTTTGGCTCGGTGTTGTACGGCTGCTCTTTAAAGTACACATGATGATTGATAACGCTGTTGTTGAGGGAGGTCTCTGGACACAGGGCCGAGCTGTTAGCGAGATGCTAACATAGCATTCCTTTCAAAAACAGCCTGATGATTATTAATGATTTGAAACAAACTCCTGGTTGTATGTGTTTTTTTGGTGTGTTTGCGTGTGTGTGTGTGTGTGCGTGTACCCGTGTGTGTTTGATGCCAGGTGTTCTCTTTGAGAAGCTAAGTAGGAGGATTTCCATTTAGACAGCACATTACCTCCCGTCACTATGAACACTCATTTAATTACAATGCTTCCTTTCCCTTCAGGTAGAACCCTGGAGAAACAGACACATTGTTTTCGGCTTTTCACAACAGAATAGGAGACACACACACACACGAATGCATGCAAGAGCGCAAGGGAATATGCACGCACGCACGCACGCACGCACTCAGGCAGGCAGCCCCTCCCCCCACACACACACACATACACACACGCACACACACACACGGCCCTCTGTAGCTAGTGGTATAATTGCCCTGAAATGTAATTACAGTCTGAGATGCTGTGGGGATTGTGTCTCTGAATATAGCTGTAATTGGGGTGTTCTTCACACCTCCCGATGTGTTATTCTGTGCTTTATTATACTCATGATGAGGATATTTCTTTATTCATGTCTCATGGACGTCCTGTATCATTCATGGCAAAAAATAAGAAAGATTCATCTGTAATGTTTTGTTTGAAGCCCCTTGACTTTACCACTAGATAACGTTATTTCAACCCAGATATATTCTCCTGTGTTAATTGTTGTAATGCCCTCACCTGTGTTGAATTGCTTCTAATGACAAAACCTATTTAAGGCCCCACTGCCTTTTTGTTCTTGTTCAGTCCTGATGTTGGTCTAGGTGTTGTCATTCTCAAGGATTCTAATTTTGAACTTGGAGTCTGTTTTTTTTGTTTCCTTTTTGTGGACTCTTGGAAATATGTTTCTGGATGTTTAAGGATTTCTCTTCTGTTTTGGATGACGTTTTTGTATTGCCTCCCAAGAGGAGTTGTTTGAGTTACCCTGGGACACATTCATTTAAAGTGTTGCCTGAGTTACCCTGGGACACATTCATTTAAAGTGTTGCCTAAGACTGTTGCTATGTTTTGCTTTTTTTTCTCTGAAGTAAAGAGCCAAAGATAAAACTCAGACTTTGGAGATCTCATTGTTTTCTAATTCCTCTGCACTTGGGCTCAACCTCCTCCAGTAGTGGAGTGGTCCGCATCAGGGACACACAGACATCGGTACTTGGGCTCAACCTCCTCCAGTAGTGGAGTGGTCCGCATCAGGGACACACACATACATCAGGGACCCGAGTTCGATCCCCAGCTGGCTCATAGCATTCATCTATTTCTTTCACTGACGCTTTCTTGAGTTATCACCTGTTTTATAGGGTTTTGTGTGTATGTGTGTATGTGTGTGTGTGTGTGTGTGTATTTTCAGGGGTGTGTGTTCAGGTGTATGCATCTCTCTCTCAACTGAACACAGTCATGTTTTGTGTGTGTGTGTGTGTGTTTGTGTGTATATGTTTAGGTGTGTGTGTGTTCAGATGTATGCATCTCTCTATCTCACCTGGGCAGGGTGTGATGTTACACTCCTGGTACTCCTGAGCAGGTCCCAGGCAGGTCTGTCCTCCGTGGCGTGGTTCAGTGGAGTCACAGAACCGTTTACGGCTACGTATCCCTCGGCTGCAGTCTCTACTGCACTGAGACCAGGAGCTCCAGGATGTCCAATCTCCGTTCACAGTGTGGCCGGAGATCTTACCCGACCGCAGCAGATCTCCTGGGGGAGAGAGGGGAGATGGGGGTCAGGATGGAGCTGGGTGGGACAGATGGACTTACCTACTGAGAATTAAGCAATAAAGAATATGCTAATAATATGCTGAGAATATGCTAAGAATATGCTAATAATTGATCGTTTGGACCAAGAGTTGTTGGTGAGTCTTTGATTCACTGGAGCAAAACATCGATAGTACATGAGTGTAAGGAGGTTAGGTACATCACCTTTGGTTGTAAGTTACAAGAATAAGAGACTAAGTGTAAATGTAAAATGCTTGACTTTCACTGGAGATTGAAGTGAATCCGCACCAAACAGCCTATGGCAACGTCGTTCTAGAAGTGACACTGCCAGACTCAAGGTCAAATCACATCCTCTGTAAGCCAAAGTATACACACTTTTCATCTCTGTCTTTCTCATGCACGCAAGCACACACACTGTCAGACAGAGCTACTGGGATCCTCTAATTCAACTCTACGAGCGTTTGACTAATCTATGATCCCTCATCTGAAATGAGTTAACGGAGAAATATTAATGAAATATGAAACTAATTTTTATTAAGCTTCTATTACGTTATTCATTCATCATCAGAGGCTGTGAAAATGTCCCTTTCAGCGTGAATCTGAAAGGCTGGCCTGATGTCTTTGTGTGAATGATAATAACTTGAAACTAAATTACAGTGTTCACTTCCAAACACTCCAGTGATGATTCACTCAATCAACCCACTCTGCTATTAGAAACCGTCTGAACCGACAACAATGAAATCCTTTCTCTCTCTCTTTCTCTGTCACTCTCTCTCTTTTCTCTCTCTCTCTGTGATCTCCCTTTGCCTCGCTATCTCGATATACCCTGCACCTTAGAGACTGCTGCCCTATGTACATAGTCATTGAACACTGATCACTTGAATAATGTTTATATACTGTTTTACCCACTTCATATCTAAATACTGTATTCTAGTCATGGCTCATCTTATATAACTGTAACGTCCAGGCCTGGTTTAGCAGGCTGGTGTTTAGGTTGAGTTTTGGGTTAGAAGGGTTTTGTGTTATATTTCTGTTGTTTTGATGGTTCTCAATTAGAGGCAGCTGATTGTTGTTACCTCTAATTGGGAACCATATATACATTTGTTCTTTTCGTTACTGGGGTTGTGGGTCATTGTTCTATTTACATTTGATTTTGTCATGTTATTTGGTGTGTGGGCTTTAGTTGAGCCACGCCATAGTTTCGATCTTCGTATTGTTTATTGTTTTGCCAGTTACGTTACGTTCAAATAAAATATGTACACTGGAAACCTCGCTGCATCTTGGTCCATCCTTCAAGAAGATCGTGACAATAACTACTGATGTACACACCTGTTCTATTAATATACTGTCCATAATGTCTATACACACCATTCACATACATACACATATATTTATTTTTATTCTGGACTATTGGATTATGTGTGTATTGTTATTGTATTGCTAGATATTGTTAATCATTAGAAATCATTAAAAACATAATCATTAGATATTGATGCTCTGTTGGAGCTAGAAACATCACCATTAGAAATTGATGCTCTGTTGGAGCTAGAAACATCACCATTAGAAATTGATGCTCTGTTGGAGCTAGAAACATCACCATTAGAATTTGATGCTCTGTTGGAGTCTAGAAACATCACCATTAGAAATTGATGCTCTGTTGGAGCTAGAAACATAATCATTAGATATTGATGCTCTGTTGGAGCTAGAAACATAATCATTAGAAATTGATGCTCTGTTGGAGCTAGAAACATAATCATTAGATATTGATGCTCTGTTGGAGCTAGAAACATAATCATTAGAAATTGATGCTCTGTTGGAGCTAGAAACATCACCATTAGAAATTTATGCTCTGTTGGAGCTAGAAACATCATCATTAGATATTGATGCTCTGTTGGAGCTAGAAACATAATTTTGCCTGTGACAACGTCAGCAAAACGTTGTACGCGACTAATACACTTTGATTTGGATTTGATCTCAATCTCCTTATCTTACACCCTCTTCTCTCTCTCTCTTTCTCACCCCCTCTCTTTCTTTCTTTCCGTCTAAAGTCTCATTAAGCGCTCCATCCAGGCACAGTTTGTTCTCTCTACTAAAGGGCTGCAGGGACAGAGTGTTTACCTATCACATGTACAGTCCTGACCTCTTCATAGCTACACACAACCTTGGGAGTCAACATGTCCACACACACACACACACACACACACACCCTCTGAGGCCCCTGCTCTTTATTGATTTGATTTGGAACAGGCAGTGGCACGGACAGCCCTAGCTGCCACGGTGACCTGCACTCTTTAAAAAGCCCCCTGCTTAGTCTGGTAGATGTACACTACACACTCTCACTCCTCCACACGCAATGGACTGATTCATAGTCAACTCACTCCTCCAAATACACTGATTCATAGTCAACTCACTCTTCCAAACACAAGGGACTGATTCATAGTCAACTCACTCTTCCACACGCAATGGACTGTTTCATAGTCTTCTCACTTCCAAACACAAGGGACTGTTTCATAGTCAACTCACTCTTCCAAACACAAGGGACTGTTTCATAGTCTTCTCACTTCCAAACACAAGGGACTGTTTCATAGTCAACTCACTCTTCCAAACACAAGGGACTGTTTCATAGTCTTCTCACGTCCAAACACAATGGACTGTTTCATAGTCTTCTCTCTCCTCCAAACACAATGGACTGTTTCATAGTCTTCTCACTCCTCCAAACACAATGGACTGTTTCATTGTCTTCTCACTCCTCCAAACACACGGTTTCATAGTCTTCTCACTCCTCCAAAAAACTGTTTCATTGTCTTCTCTCTCCTCCTAGATCAAATCAGGACTGTGATTGAGAGGTGGTGTGTGATCTTACTCAAAGTACAGAGTTAGAAACAAGAAATGTAATAAAATGCACTCTCGCGCCCCAAAGTCGATGCCCCCCCCCCTAAAGTCGATGTCCGCGCCCCCTAGAGTCGATGTCCCCCCCCAAATCTGTCAGTTTAAACTAGAGAGATATCTTTTTTTTTGCATTGGATGCGTCTCAATCCACCACATCCCAGTGTTGCACTTCCACATCTGCTGTGAAAGGTGACAGACCTACAGCGGTGTTCGTCAGACCATGAGACGTCCCGAAAATCGGTATTCTCACAAAATGGTTTGCAACATCCAAACGGTTTGGCCTACAAACCCTCTATGGAAAGATGAGACTCTCACAAACACGATGGTGTTCTCTGTTTTGCTCTACGACCCCAACAAGCATCTTGAGACTCATCTGAAGTCGGTACAGCCGATCTGCCACCTTCTGTCTGTAGCGTCCCAACAGTTTGGGCTACACACTAATATGACTCCTCTGTGGAAAGGTAGTTGTTTTTCTCTAGGACACCCACGGGCCTCACAAGACTCGTCTGAAGGTCCCCCGGTACCAGTTGAAAAAAATTTATGGAAGTATATACGGAGACTGTTTAGTGCCAAAAATAAGGTGTTAAATACATGTTAAAAAAAATAACAAATGTTTCCTGATCTTTCTTCTATCTCTCAGATATAGGACAGACACTTCAGAACAAACTTCCTTTAGATTTTTGGGGGAGGACTATCTGTTGTTCCATGTAGTGAATCCATTATTCAATGCGTTTGTATGTGCAAATAGCAGTAACGACATTTTTTATATTTTTTGGGGATACTTCAAGGGGTCTTAAAATTCAAAATCAAATAGCTAAATGATCCTTGTTAAAGACCTTCTTAAAACAACCCTAGCTGGGCTAGCTGAACAACTGTAAAAGCACACATATTGAGAGTCCCACTGACAGTGTCCCACACACACATTCACACACAATTGAGATGAGATCAGAAATGTGTGTGTGTAATCCAGAAAATGAACAGCTCTGTTGGATTACAGTGTTAAGCCACAGAGCTGTGACAGTATTCCCACAGCTGTCATCTGGATTGTCGAACACTCGCCCCAGGGATCGACTCAGGGAGACGCTTAGTATGTGTGTGTGTGTGTGTGTGTGTGTGTGTGTGTGTGTGTGTGTGTGTGTTTGTGTGAATCGCTTATTAAAAGTTATTGAGAGGGCAATGAAAACTCCCACTCTGATGGGAATGAGGAACAGAGAACAAAGACACACATGCCGTCAAGCACGCACAGACACACACACACACATAGTCTTGTACAGCTAACCTTGTGGGGACACAAAATTCAGTCCCATTCAAAATCCAATTTTTCTTAACCCCTAAACCTAACTCCTAACCCTTAACATAATTCTAACCCTAAGACTAATTCTAACATTAACCCTTCACCCCCTAGAAATAGTATTTGACCTCGTGGGGACTAACAAAATGTGCCCAGTTGGTGAATTTTTTGTTTGTTTACTATTCTTGTTAAAAACATCCACACACACGCATACACACTGTAACTAACACACAGTGATTAGTGCTAATTACCAGGAGATGGTGTATTTCCATTTGTCTGAGGTCGACAGAGGTAAGACAGATACAAGGAAGTGACTCGGGGGTTTTTAGTGAAGAGATTGCCAGATCTATCAACCTGATCTATCAACCTGATCTATCAACCTGATCTTTTCCAGCAGCATACCACCCTGCATCCCACTGCTGGCTTGCCTCTGAAGCTAGGCAGGGTTGGTCCTGGTCAGTAACTGGATGGGAGACCAGATGCTGCTGGAAGTGGTGTTGGCAGGCCAGTGGGAAGCACTCTTTCCTCTGGTTTAAAATAATAAAAGTGACTGGGGACATTGTCCTGTGTAGGGTGCAGTCTTCCGGCTGGGACGTTAAAAAGGTGTCCTGACTCTCACTAAAGATCCCACTTATTGTAAGAGTAAAGGGTGTTAACCCCAGTGTCCTGGATAGATTCCCAATCTTGCCCTCATACCATCATGGCATAATTTTCCCATCCCCTCTCCTCCCCACTAACTATTTCCCAGGTTGTTGCTGTAAATGAGAATGTGTTCTCAGTCAATTTACCTGGTTAAATAAATGAATAAAGATCTGTAACTACTTGCTAGAGAGACTTCTCAGACTGCTAAAGTGTATCAGATCAGCTGTAGATGTGGGAGATATTGAACTAGTAAATCCTGTATAGTGTTCCTCCTGAGGGATTGAAGTCAGTCCCAACAGTCAACAATTTGCGGGCGAGAACCTCAGCCTCCTGAGATTGAAGAGGCGCTGTTGCGCCTGTTGCGCCTTCTTCACCACACTGTCTGTGTGGGTGGCCAATTTCAGTTTGTCCGGGATGTGTACGCCAATGAACGTAAAACTTTCCACCTTCTCCACTGCTCGATGTGGATAGGGGGGTGCTCCCTCTGGTGTTTCCTGAAGTCCACGATCATCTCCTTTGTTTTGTTGACGTTGAGTGAAAGTTTGTTTTCCTGACATCACACTCCAAGTGCCATCACCTCCTCCCTGTAGGCTTGTCTCAACGTTGTTGGTAATCAAGCCTACTACGGTTTGCAAACTTGATGATTGAGTTGGAGGCGTGCATGGCCACGCAGTCATGGGTGAACAGGGAGTACAGGAGGGGGCTGAGCACGCACCCTTGTGGGGCCCCAGTGTTGAGGATCAGCGAAGTGGAGATGTTGTTTCCTACCTGCACAGGGTGGGGTTGAGACCCAGGGCCTCAAGCTTAATGAGCTTGGAGGGTACTATGGTGTTGAATGCTGAGCTATAGTCAATGAACAGCATTCTTACATTGGTATTCTTCTTGTCCAAATGGGATAGGACAGTGTGCAGTGTGATGGCGATTGCATCGTCTGTGGACCTATTGGGGCGGTAAGCAAATTGAAGTGCTTGTCTGAGCACAGGCAGAAGTAATATATCTATGCTCGCCATGATGTCTGTGGGCAGGGGAGTCTAATCTGTCTCAGAGAAGGCCTTCGCCTCAGAGAGTCTGAGCTGAAACACATCACAGACAGACAATGACACTCTGACACACTCGCCTGAGTGTGCCAGAGCACAGAATAGCTGATTAATTTACGAACATGCAACACCCGTTGAATATGACCGGTGTCAGTAAACGTAGGCAAAAAAAGTAATAGTTAGTCAAGAATGTAAATGCCGTAATTCCCAAACATTCTAAGAATTTATGAAAGTGGGAAAATTACCATATCTAAGTGCTCGTGTGTCAGAAAATGTAAAAAAAAATACAAAAATATATAAGATAAAAATGTGTCACATTCTCTGGGAGTGTATTAGGAACAGATTTGAATAAGATTTAATGTTACTAAAATGATGCCAGTTCCACTTGAAGGAAAAACTAGAAAGGAGAACACATTACATTAATAATTACTTAGTAGATACGATGAGAAATATCTTTTAATCAATTAACATCTTAAGTAATGAACTAATAACCATAATTAAGCCCTTGATCGCCGCTTAAATAGAGTCAGTGTGTCCACTAAAAGCCGTTCTCACTGCTTGGCCTAATCTTCTACGCTTTATCTATCTCATCTAATTTAGATAGATAGTATCACTTCAACTGAGGTAACGAGAGACGAAACAGAGTGTGTTCAAACACACTTACTAATCTAACATTTTAATTATTTCCTGAGAAAATGGATTTAGCAATCCGTATCGGCATGAAGCAGGTGTGAGTTGCGTCTGGGAGAAAAGATGTGACTTCAAAAGGAGTTAAAATCGCCAAATGTCAGCCATTTCTGATCCTCCTGATCCTTGCATGACAACCATGTTGACATTCCGCAGTAAGGGAGGAAGGAACACACATCAAAAGACCTGAAAAAACCGAGTTCAAATCAGTGACTCTCAGAGACTCATCTGTATTTTAAAGGTCAGCTACACTCCAAAAGGTTGGAACAGTTTGCAGGAATGGTCTCTCACAGTCAGATTGTATGTATACAGTATAATGTATAAATAGAGACCTGAGTTTTTGCCTGGACTTGTCACATGGTAGGTAAACCTCCTGGTCCTTTAATTATATATTTATACATGTAGGTAAACCTCCTGGTCCTATAATGATATATTTATACATGTAGGGAAACCTCCTGGTCCTATAATGATATATTTATACATGTAGGTAAACCTCCTGGTCCTATAATGATATATTTATACATGAAGGTAAACCTCCTGGTCCTATAATGATATTTTTATATATGAAGGTAAACCTCCTGGTCCTATAATGATATATTTATACATGAAGGTAAACCTTCTGGTCCTATAATGATATACTTATATATACAGTTGAAGCCGGAAGTTTACATACACCTTAGCCAAATACATTTAAACTCAGTTTTTCACAATTCCTGACATTTAATCCTACAAAAAATTCCCTGTCTTAGGTCAGTTAGGATCGCCACTTTATTTTAAGAATGTGAAATGTCAGAACAATTGTAGAGATAATTATTTATTTATTTTTATTCACATTCCCAGTGGGTCAGAAGTTTACATACACTCAATTAGTATTTGGTAGCATTGCCTTTAAATTGTTTAACTTGGGTCAAACTTTTCAGGTAGCCTTCCACAAGCTTCCCACAATACGTTGGGTGAATTCTGGCCCATTCCTTCTGACAGAGCTGGTGTAACTGAGTCAGGTTTGTAGGCCTCCTTGCTCGCACACGCTTTTCCAGTTCTGCCCACAAATGTTCTATAGGATTGAGGTCAGGGCTTTGTGATGGCCACTCCAAGACCTTGACTTTGTTGTCCTTAACTTCTTAGGGAGCGGCAGCAGAGATGACGGTTTTGGAGAGTCTGGCGTGCCCAAAGTAAAATGCCTGCCACTCAGGCTCGGAAAATAGGATATGCACATAATTAGTGCTATTGGATAGGAAACACTCTGAAGTTTCTAAAAGTGTTAACGTAATGTCTGTGAGTATCACAGAACTGATATAGCAGGCGAAAACCAGAGGAAAATCCATCCGGAAATGCAGTTTTTGGTGACCTTTGCTCTGTTTGACACTCTCCCCATTGACTTCAAGGCAATCCAGCTGGATTGCAGTACCTATGGCTTCCACTAGATGTCAACAGTCTATATACAAAGACGGAATGATTGGAGTAAACAAAACGGATAGGAACAGGAAATGGTAAGGAGACCTGAAATGTCAACAGGTTTTCTCGGGCGCGAGTCTGGGTGCGTGCCCCACTTTATTTTACTTATATGACGTTTAGGTGACCATCCGAGTGAAATATTATCGCTAATATTCATAAAAGGATAGCTAAGGATGCATTATAACTGGTATTTGATTTGTTTAGGAAAGGTTTATAGGTATATTTGAACGCGTTCACGTTTCAATGGGCGATTCGACGTTGGATTTTCTGAACATAACGCGCCAACCAAACTGAGATTTATGGATATAATAAATGACTTTTTCTAAAAAAAGAACCATTGGATGTCTTTGTTGGACACTTGGGAAGCCCTCAGCAGAAGTTCTTCAAAAGGTAAGGGATTTGTTTTTTCGCTGTGAAATGGGTTTTGTGTGAACCGCGCTGGTTTATGAATTTATACTTGGTTAAATATTGTAGGTGCTATCCTCAAACAATCAAATGTTGTGCTTTCGCCATAAAGCCTTTTTGAAATCTGACAACGCTGTGATATTGCCAAGAAGCAGAGCTTTTGATGACTATGCAACACTTGTATATTGAAGAATGTTTAATAATTCAACTTTTGGATTTTGAATTTGGCGCCTTACATTTCACCGGGTAGTGTCGGGAGTCTAGCGCCCCACTACTCCCTAAGTAGTTAAGCCAATTTGCCACAAGTTTGGAAGTATGCTTGGGGTCATTGTTTATTTGGAAGACCCATTCGTGACCAAGCTTTAACTTCCTGACTGATGTCTTGAGATGTTGCTTCAATATATCCACATAATTTTGACTAGTACATTTCTCCAAAGGTACGATCTTTGTCCCCATATGCAGTTGCAAACCGTAGTCTGGCTTTTTTATGGCGGTTCTGGAGCAGTGGCCTCTTCCTTGCTGAGCGGCCTTACAGGTTAAGTCCATATGGGACTCGTTTTACTGTGGATATAGATATTTTTGTACCCGTTTCCTCCAGAATCTTCACAAGGTCCTTTGTTCATGTTCTGGGATTGATTTGCATTTTTTGCACCAAAGTACGTTCATCTCTAGGAGACAGAACGCGTCTCCTTCCTGAGCGGTATGACATCTGCGTGGTCCCATGGTGTTTATACTTGCATACTATTGTTTGTACAGATGAACGTGGTACCTTCAGGTGTTTGAAAATTGCTCCCAAGGATGAACCAGACTTGTGGAGGTCTACAATCTTTTTTCTGAGGTCTTGGCTGATTTCTTTAGATTTTCCCATGATGTCAAGCAAAGAGGCGCTGAATTTGATGGTAGGCCTTGAAATACATCCACAGGTACACCTCCAGTTGACTCAAATTATATCAATTAGCCTATCAGAAGCTTCTAAAGCCATGACATAATTTTCTGGAATTTTCCAAGCTGTTTAAAGGCACAGTCAACTTAGTGTATGTAAACTTCTGACCCACTGGAATTGTGATACAATGAATTATAAGTGAAATAATCTGTCTGTAAACAATTGTTGGAAAAATTACTTGTGTCATGCACAAAGTAGATGTCCTAACCGAATTGCCAAAACTATAGTTTGTTAATAACAAGAAATTTGAGGAGTGGTCCAAACTCATGACTCCAACCTAAGTGTATGTAAACTTCCAACTTCAAATATATACAGTACCAGTCAAAGGTTTGGACACACCTACCCATTCAAGTGTTTTTCTTTATTTTTACTATTTTCTACATTGTAGAATAATAGTGAAGACATCAACACTATGAAATAACACATATAGAATCATGTAGTAACCAAAAAAGTGTTAAAAGAATCCAAATACACTTTATATTTGAGATCCTTCAAAGTAGCCACCCTTACCCTTGATGACAGCTTTGCACACTCTTGGCATTTTCTCAACCAGCTTCATTAGGTAGTCACCTGGAATGCATTTTAATTAACAGGTGTGTCTTGTTAAAAGTTAATTTGTTAAAAGTTAATTTCTTTCCTTCTTAATGCGTTTGAGCCAATCAGTTGTGTTGTGACAAGGTAGGGGTGGTATACAGAAGATAGCCCTATTTGGTAAAATATACATATTATGGCAAGAACAGCTCAAATAACCAGAGAAACGACAGTCCATCATTACTTTAAGACAGGAAGGTCAGTCAATACGGAACATTTCAAGAACTTTGAAAGTTTCTTCAACTTCAGTCGGAAAAACCATCAATCGCTATGATTAAACTTTCTCTCATGAGGACCACCACAGGAAAGGAAGACCCAGAGTTACTTCTGCTGCAGAGGATAAGTTCATTAAAGTTACCAGCCTCAGAAATTGCAGCCCAAATAAATGCTTCACAGAGTTCAAGTAACAGACACATCTCAACATCAACTGTTCAGAGGAGACTGTGTGAATCAGGCCTTCATAGTAGAATTGCTGCAAAGAAACCACTACTAAAGGACACCAATAAGAAGAAGAGACTTGCTTGTGCCAAAAAACACAAGTAATGGACATTAGACCGTTGGAAATCTGTCCTTTGTTCCGATGAGTCCAAATTTGAGATTTTTAGTTCCAACCGCCGTGTCTTTGTGAGACGCAGAGTAGATTCCAGGTGAAGCTGGTTGAAATAAGTGTGTGCATACATAATTCCACGTGTTATTTCATAGTTTTGATGTCTTCACTATTATTCTACAATGTAGAAAATAGTAAAAATAAAGAGAATTCTTGAATGATTAGGTGTGTCCTAAATTTTGACTGGTACTGTAGGTAAACGTGTTGTTGGTGTATTAGTTCTTTATTTACTGATGACTACTGACGTTTTCTGATTTCCAACCACTATACAGAGGCAGTGTGGTTTTATGTGATAATATTTCATGTGTTTCATTGGAGTATAAACCACTGTCTCTGGCTATCTGTCTCTTAGGGTTACTGCACTGGTCACTATCTATTGTGATCACGTCTAGGTACAGGAGCCTCTGTATTTAAACACGCACACACACACACGCACGTGAGAACGAACGCACGCACACATGCACACGGACACACACGCACGCACCACCGCTCACACACACTCTATCAGCATGCTTTATCACCGTCTTCTTACAAACGCCTTGGGTGTGTGTGGACTCAAATCGATAGCGAGTAGCCCGCTGCTAGCTGTAAATCTTCGTTGGGCGACAGTGCACTCTATTCCCACCGGGTTCTCATCATCTCTGGAGGATTGAAGGCGACTGAGGGGTCTTTGGCTCTGTGGCCCCATCACAGACATCAATACAGTATGGAGCTGATTACTGCAGGATGGGCTCTCTGTGTGATAAAGGTTAACCACTGATTCTGGGTCTAAAGGAATCTGTCATAAGCAGGCACACACACACATGACGCGCACGTAAACACACACACACCTTTTTGAAAGGGTTGCTAGGTTTTTCGTAAGGGAAAATAAAGTGGAAATTACAAACTCCAAAAGCCTTTTTAAACTTGCACAACAAGTAAAAAATGTCCTGCATTGCAGGAAAGTTCTCCAGGGTGATCAGATTAGGATCCTACATCTGTAGTTTCCTCCAAAAGCTTAAATGAATCAAAAGATTCTAATCAGAAAGACGACCCTTAAAAACAGCCTGTCAGATGTCTGTCGCTCCTCACAAGACTGAGTTTAGCAGCTCCACCAGCATGTTTGCCATCATTCCTTTAAACCTCCACAGTCATTAACTTCAGAGGGCAGTAAAGAGAGGGAGACAGAAGTTATTAACTTTGCATGTGGTAAATTAGAAAATGTCTTTCCGGTGCCCACCCAGGGATGAACTTTGGGTGGGTGTGTGTGTTTGGCAGCCTGATACAGATTAGCAAAGCGCTGAACTTTAAAAAGAGATCCTACTCCTTTTGGGGAAGAAATTAGCTCAATAATAAATATAAATCATTAAACCTCTCTCTCTCTCCTCCTCCTCCTCCTCCTCCTCCTCATCAACAACATGTCATTTAGCCTCTTTAATCCGAGCCGGGAGAGTTTGACACCATGGTATCAGCTGAGGTGAGAGATGAAAGAGAAACTGGGACTGAAAATACTTCAGCCGATTAAGATAACACTACATTGTTACAACACTGTTCATAGCCAATCATATAACATTTGAAATGTCTATATTATTAAAAACTTTTGTGAGTGTAATGATCACTGTTTGTTAATTTCCTTTTTTGTTTATTGTCTATTCCACTTTCTTAGGCAATGTAAACACATTCCCCATGAGAGAGAGAGAGAGAGAGAAAGAGATCACAAAGACACACAAATAATTTGGAAACAAATTCAATTTTGATAAACTCCCATATCTATTAGGTGAAATATCACAGCACTGTAAATACAACCCATATTTATGTTTATTTATTTTCCCTTTTGTACATCGTTACAACACCGTATATATACATAATATGACATTTGAAATGTCTTTATTCTTTTGGAACTTTTGTGAGTGTAATGTTTACTGTTAATTTTTATTGTTTATTTCCCTGTTGTTTCTCATCTATTTCACTTGTTTTGGCAATGCCTTAAATTGAATTGAGTGGAGAGTGAGAGAGAAGTGAATAAGTGTGTAGATTCAGTTGAATAACTAGTGTCATCTGAGAGAACCATCACCACCTGACAGAAAACAATTGAGGTTAATTTATTCATTCTGTTACCTATGAACTGTTCCACTCACCGTCAGTAGAGCATCCAGTGGAGCCGTCCCTGGAGCAGTACCTCATCTCTATTCTCTGTCGGCCCACTTCCAGCAGAGCAGGTTCAGGGACACGGGCCTTACAGGTGTACCGGAACCGCTGCTCGTAGTGACCGCCGTTGTCCGATATGTTGACCGGCGTCCAGGGGGTCCAGGGGGTGGTCTTCTTCAGGTCAGGACACGGCAGGGTGTTACACGACTGGTACTCCTGGAGCGAGAGAGAGAGAAAAACAGAGAGAGAGAGAGAAACAGCGAGAGAGAGAGAGAGTTAAAAAAAAACTTTATTTGGTCTGGGAACACACAACACAAATACTCAAACAAACAATGGTTAAACATCAATTAAAAACACAGCACCAAATCTTCCTTCACAGTAACTAAACACAACTGAATACCCCATATGCTCAAAAACAGATCAATGTTATTAACCAGTTTGTAATAGGCAAACTCAACCCTCAGTCTCGCTGCCAACATTCCCTCCAGCATTCCCTCAACATCCACAGACCCCTGTCCCCGAATACTGTTCTTTCGTGTCTTCCAAATTGCTGATTTAGCTGCCCCTGACACAAAGTTCAGTAAGAGAACTACACCCATTCTACTAAACCTGTACTTTAGCCCAGATATAAACAGTTGGGAAGAGAAAACCTCTCCCAGAGTTGAGAACCAAGTAGTGATCAGGTCAATCATCCCAACCAACCTGGGACACTGTAAAAACAGATTTGAGTTTCAGACTCAGCACAGAATGGACACCCCTCCCCAACAGTAGGATCCAGGTTCCAGGTGTACCAGATGCATATTGGTGGCTATAGCTCCTTGTATTATCCTCCATTGGAGGTCAGCTGTCCTCTTATCAATAGGCAGTTTATATAAAGACCGCCAACAGCCTTTTGGGGAGGCAGCTGGACCAAACACACCCACCCACCGTGTTGATTTTACCCCTTCCATGGAAGATGCATGGGACACTTTTACACATCTTATGTACATGTCCTTCTTTCCCACCGCCTTGAACTCCCCCAGCTCTGGGGTATGGAAGGAAAGCAGCATCCCCAAGTCATCCTCGAATGCCCCCGCACTAACATTCAGCGCAGGGAACACATAATCCAGACCCTCCGTCCAACGATCAGAGTTGGAAGTGTCAGTCACATACTGCCGATGAAGTACTGGCAAGGAATCGCAGACCTCAGCTACGACCTTCCTCAGTAGGCGAGATGATCGGATCCCCGCTTTTTCTCCCAGCTCCTCCAACGATCTGCTCCTGCTCCGCATCAGATGACCCAGCTTGGTACATCCCACACCTAACAGGCATGAACGTAGACCGGCTGAACCCAACGGGACTGGATAGCAGTGTTGTAAAAAATAGGCTCTTCAAAAAGCCACATCCCTGGTGGCGTGCCGGCCTTACGAGACATGTCCAAAACTCTCCAAACCTGCATAACAGACTCATAGAATGGAGTCAGGCCAGACAAATCCCCCCCCCTCCTCATCAATGTATAGGCTGCATCGACCTAGCTAGAACCGTCACAGTACAACAGTCTCTGGGCTGCTTGAAGCCGGAAAGCCATGATCCTAGAAGAAATGTCCACCAGGCCTTGCCCCCCCTCGTGCAGTGGCAGGTACAGGGCTGCTGTCCAGACCAGAAGAAACTGACAAGGGTCCTCTGATGCTCTTGTATCAGACCCCCCGGTGGCTGTAAAATCATTAGTCTGTGCCACAGGGTAGAGGCAGCTAGGTTATTGGCTACCAGCACCCTTCCCCTATAAGACAACTGGGGTAGCACCCATTTCCACCTACAATCTGGCACACACCTTCTCCACTACACCCTCCCAGTTATTTTTCTGAAAGACATCGGAGCCTAGAAACCCCCCCAAAGTCTTCATCCCATCTCTGGCCCACTGAAGCTCCCCTGGTAACCGTGGAAAGGACCCCATCTGAAGCTCCCCTGGTAACCGTGGAAAGGACCCCGTCTGAAGCTCCCCTGGTAACCGTGGAAAGGACCCCGTCTGAAGCTCCCCTGGTAACCGTGGAAAGGACCCCGTCTGAAGCTCCCCTGGTAACCGTGGAAAGGACCCCGGCTGAAGCTGACACTCTTTTCCCAACTAACTCTGTCTGAGGAGTCACCCTCATACACCTTTAGAGCTTTTGAGAGAACCTGAACATCCTCACCCCCTGTAATAAAAACTGTCACGTCATCTGCATACGCAGACAGTGCTATCGTGGGACCCTTCATTACCCCTGGCACAGAGAAACCAGAAACCTCGCTCTTAAAAAACAAAGCATTGGTTCAATTGCCAGACAATATAACTGTCCTGAAATTGGGCATCCCTGTCTAATACCCCTATGGACGGGGATGGGGCAGCTTAAACCACCCCCCACCTTCACCATACATGAGGCCCCAGCATACAGTAAACTCATCCTAGACAAAAAAACATCCCCAAACCCAAAGGCTTTCATTGTTTTGAACAAGTACTGGTGGTCCACATGATCAAAAGCCTTCTCCTGATCCAAAGAAAGTAAACCCACATTTACATCAGACAGTTTACAAATGTCTAAAACATCTCTTATTAGAAACAAGTTGTCAACAATAAAGCGATCAGGTACACAGTAAGACTGGTCCTTGTGGACCAACAGCCCCAGATACTCTTTCAACCTGTTTGAGAGACACTTAGATATAATTTTTTATTCTGCACACAACAATGCAACAGGTCGGCAGTTTTTTAAAAGAGCCAAATCCCACTTTTTTGGCAACAAAGAAAGCCCAGCACGTTGACAGGATACAGGAAGAGAACCCTCATGAAAAGATTCACACACCACTTCATAAAAATACCCCCCAAAAGACCCCTAAAAGTGCCTATAGAAATCCGATGGTAAACCATCGAAGCCAGGGGCTCGGCCTGATGAGAGCTGCAAAACCGCAGTGGGCAGCTCCTGCAGAGTAATGTCAGAGTCCAAAGCAGCTCTCTGCTCAGGGCCCAATTGAGGATGTCAATGTAACAACTGTTCTGCACACAGAGGATCACAATCCTCCGCCTTATAGAGGGAAGAGTAGAAATCCACGGCATGTTGGCACATCTCACCGTCATCCGTGGTCACCTTCCTATCAGGGACACGAAGGCAGACCATCTGTTTGTGTTGCAGTGTTGACTGCCCTAGGTATATAAAAAAAAAGCGCTAGGAGCATCCATATCCTTGAGGGTAGCAAAGCGAGACCTCAGTTCATGTCTCTTGTCCTGTAAGTTCATGACTAGTCTCTTTAACTTCAATACTAGACAGAGCAGTTTACTGTTGACAAAACAGATGTATTTGGGCCTTCCCAACCTCCCACCATTGTCTCGATGACTCAAAATTCAATTTAATAACCTTCAATTTTTTCAAAAACAACTAAAACTTTTCACAAACTAGGTGTCATGTAATAACTTAAGATTAAAATACCAAGAAGGTGATGACCTTCGTGGACAGGACAAGTGAAAATCAACAGTAACAATATGGTGATCAGAAAAACCCACAGAAGTAATGTCACAGCTTACAACTCTACTACAGTAGTGCTCAGATACATACAACCTGTCTAACCTTGCTGCACTGACACCACCTTCATTAACTACTACAGTAGAGCTCTGATACATACAACCTGTCTAACCTTGCTGCACTGACACCACCTTCATTAACTACTACAGTAGAGCTCAGATACATACAACCTGTCTAACCTTGCTTCACTGACACCACCTTCATTAACTACTACAGTAGAGCTCAAATACGTACAGCCTGTCTAACCTTGCTGCCCCGACACCACCTTCATTAACTACTACAGTAGAGCTCAGATACATACAACCTGTCTAACCTTGCTGCACTGACACCACCTTCATTAACTACTACAGTAGAGCTCAGATACATACAACCTGTCTAACCTTGCTGCACTGTCACCACCTTCATTAACTACTACAGTAGAGCTCAGATACATACAACCTGTCTAACCTTGCTGCACTGACACCACCTTCATTAACTTTGAGCCAGGTGTACTGCCTAACTTTAGCATTCCTTACTCTCCACACATCAGAAAGCTCCAACTCAGTTAATAGACCAGACAGACAAGTAGCTGACCGCAGGTGAGGTTCTTCAGCAGTGCGATCAATTAGTACCATGACTGAGTATATGCTGCCCCTCCCACCACATCCCCCAGTCAACCTCATTAGCCTCATCACTATGTACCTCCTGAAGAAAAACCTTTTCTGTTTTATTACCAAGCCCTCTTATTCCTGTCCCTTCCCCCATTAATATGGACAGAACCTACCATTAGTACCTCCACATAGAAAAGAGAAAGGAAAAACAGAAGAAACCACAGAGAAACCATACAAAGACAAAAAAGCACCCTATGAGGCATGATAATCATCATTGTTTACATTTTCTCCATGTTTCCCACTACCTTTTGTTGCCGTGACAGCGGAAAACACTTCTTCACACTCATCTGATCTAATCCCACTGTCTTCTGTAACATCACAGCTGACCTCACAAACTCAACATCAAGACAATCTGCCAATGTAATTGTAAATTGAGTCATCGCCAGCTGCTATCATATCAACAGGGATATCAGAAATGTCCATATCCTTCTCCTGATCCTCCTCAACTGAGGCCACAGACCCCTGACTCCCCTCAGCCACATCCCTCTCCACACTCCCCACTTACACCCCA
Source organism: Hucho hucho (assembly GCA_003317085.1). NCBI lineage: Eukaryota > Metazoa > Chordata > Actinopteri > Salmoniformes > Salmonidae > Hucho > Hucho hucho. The sequence goes on from QNTS01003153.1 coordinate 142,081, forward strand.
TCACTCGTACCGGGCATCTCCTCCACTACCTGGGAGACTAGCTCCACATGAACCCCCTCCTGTACCCCATCACTCGTACTGGGCATCTACTCACCAGTTTGGGGAAATGGCACCCCAGATCCATCCTTACCTCCTACAACAATATTTTTCTGCTGCACATCAGACGCGATGTTCCCCTCTGGTACAAGCTGCAACAAGTACCCTCAACACAAACAACTTGTTCCTCAGCAACAGGTGCTTGTGGCTGCTCTACCACTGTCAGCCCACCTCTCCCTACATCAGTAGGCCCGGGCGTTACGAGGACCACCTGCGCCCTCCCTCCGCCTTCTCCCTTTTCGGGCAAGCATGTCGCTTATGGCCAACATCCCCACACGCAAAACACCGTTGACTACCCGTACTAGCATGAGCCATATACAGTCTGTTGTCATACTGTCATCAGGTGTCTCAGTGTAGCAGGTAAGCAGAGTCAGGCGCAGGACACCGGAGATGAGTAATCACGTATATTTTACTCAAAATACAAACTACCAAATAGTAGTAAAAAATCTAGCTCACAAATACAGACCAACTAACATAGAACAAACACGCACAAAACCATGGGGGAACCAGAGGGTTTAAATAAGGAACATGTAATTATGGGAATAGAAACCAGGTGTGTATAATGAAGACAAAACAAACAGAAATTGAAAAGTGGATCGGTGGTAGCTAGAAGACCGGTGACGTCGACCGCCGAACGCCGCCGGAACAAGGAGAGGGACCGACTTCGGCGGAAGTCGTGACAGCTCCGGTGAGTCCAAAAACATAAACACCTGTTGCCGAAACGACATAACCTGTTTCAGAGCCGGGAAGTTTGCAACCCATTGGGAATAAAAGGTGGTACATTCAGAATCGTAACCCTTTGTTGACGGAGAAAAAGAAGAAGAAACTCAACCACACGATCAACAAGACGCTCTTCTTTAAGAAAAACCACCACCGCTTTATTAATCCGCGACGCATAAGCAACATTCTCATAGCCTTTCCTACGGCGACCAGAAACTCCAATTTGACAGTAGCTTCAGTAACACCAGGGACGGCGTCCGCATGTGGGTTGCCATCCTCACCAAAAACAGGTGCAATACCAACAAGAAATACAATATACCTAATTCTACCATGCATAGAAAAAGGAAAATCACCAAGAAAAGGAAACAAAAAGAAAACACACAATTCCCAGCATGCACCAACACTCCCAGCATGCAGAGATGGAGAGAGACACACAGATTGAGCGAGAGAGAGAGAGAGAGAGAGAGAGAGAGAGAGAGAGAGAGAGAGAGGAGAAAAAAATATAATTAGAATGACTAGAATGGATTTTCTCATTCCGATTGATTGGTATTATTATTATTATTGGTATTACCATGGATAGCAGAGAGGAAACAGCAAAACTCATAGATTTAGGACAAAAATAATTCATATTCCTATTAACATTCTGTGCTGGCTTTGAGAAATGTATATGACAAGTGGCCGTCTTGTTATCAATACCCTGTGGTGTTTGTGCCAAGGAGAATTTCTGCTGCCGGGTGGCTGGCATCACATATGAACTATGAAACAGTCCCATTAGACCCACGTGCTTAACATGGCAAGTGGTAAACAGGACATGCAGAAATGGTCATTAGATGTGATTTGTAACAGAGGTGTGGCAGGAGGGAGGGAGGGAGGGAGGGAGGGAGGAGAGGTAGAAGGGAAGGGGGAGGGAGAAGAGGAGGATGAGAGAAGAGGAGGAAGGGAAGGATTGAGGGAGGGAGAAGAGGAGGAAGAAAGAAGAGGAGGTAGGGAAGTGGGTGAGGGAAGATGGATGGAGGAAGAGAAGGAGGTGGGCACGAGGGGGAGGTGGTTTGGGGGGAAGAGGGAGGATGGACATGTGAGGGTTTGATAATGAGAGACAACATGATGCACAACTCTGAGTGACGTTTCGATTTGACAAGAATCCATCTAGAGAGAGTCCAGTATCTAGAGATACGGAGAGTCCTGTATCTAGATGTAGAGAGAGTCCTGTATCTAGATATGGAGAGAGTCCTGTATCTAGAGATAGAGAGAGTCCTGTATCTAGAGATAGAGAGAGTCCTCTATCTAGAGATAGAGATAGAGTCCTGTATCTAGAGATAGAGATAGAGTCCTGTATCTAGAGATACGGAGAGAGTCCTGTATCTAGAGATACGGAGAGAGTCCTGTATCTAGAGATACGGAGAGAGTCCTGTATCTAGAGATACGGAGAGAGTCCTGTATCTAGAGATAGAGTCCTCTATCTAGAGATAGAGATAGAGTCCTGTATCTAGAGATACGGAGAGAGTCCTGTATCTAGAGATACGGAGAGAGTCCTGTATCTAGAGATAGAGATAGAGTCCTGTATCTAGAGATACGGAGAGTCCTGTATCTAGAGATACGGAGAGTCCTGTATCTAGAGATAGAGTCCTGTATCTAGAGATAGAG
>QNTS01003154.1:0-34763 GCA_003317085.1 Hucho hucho
TGAATGACATACTGTAGGTGAGAGACACTGAATGACATACTGTAGGTGAGACCCACTGAATGATATACTGTAGATGAGACACACTGAATGATATACTGTAGGTGAGATCCACTGAATGATATACTGTAGGTGAGACTGACTGAATGATATATGGTAAGTGAGATACATTGAATGATATACTGTAGGTGAGACCCACTGAATGATATACAGTAGGTGGGACACACTGAATGATATACTGTAGGTGGGACCCACTGAATTATGTACTGTATGTGAGACCAACTCAATGGCATATTGTTGACCTACCTTCTTCCATGTGCTCCATCTCTCCAAATCACTGTGATAAACCTATTTATATTGTACCATCATCTGTGATTCATACACTTCACACATGAATAACTAACTTCACAACAATATTAGGTTTTTGAGTAATTTGACCTGATAAAATCTTTTTGTAAGGTCTTCTTAGACAAACACCCAGTCAGCCAGCCACAGCTAGACATGCAGCTCTAGACGTACAGCACGTGCCTTGCAGTGCTGCTCCGTACAGTGGTCTGAAAAGTGGGTCAGCGAGGCCTCTGTCACACTGCTTTCCTAAAGCGCTTACATGGGGCCTTAAGGCATGATACAGTTTTAACTGCCAATTATCACTCAGCAATTATAGACCCCTACCTGGTAGCCAGACTACCAGAAAAAGCTCCTAAAATGGCTGCCGGAGCTCTATTCCCAGGCTGCAGGCTGTGGGACAATCCCACACCATTTCTCAGACTGGAATATTTATAGTAAGAGCGTTTGTGTAGGTTTTCCCAGATCTGATTAAGATTATGTAGCCAGGGAGTTTTACAGTATTTACAGCTAGAGCCTGGGACTTGGTTCCTCTCTCGCTGGGTAGCCTGAGCAACTAACTTCCTATAGGGATTTAACTCTCAGTTAAAGCAATAATATCACGTGCTACTATTTGGAGTAACAGTAAGTAATGCTAAGTAAAACCCAGTTAGCAGATTTGGTTCCCTGGAAGTTGTGGGAATTTGTGTTTTTGGTTTCACATTGGTTGCGTGAAGAAAGTTTCCTGACCGGTAAAACTTTTTTTAGACAACATGAAAACAGAAGTGAACATTTCGCCTGTTCTAGGACAGTTTATTTTTAGGTTGCATGGAAGTTCTGAGAACGTTTTACTCTTGTTGCTTTAAAGTTTTCCAGAGAGGTTTTATTAACGCTCTGAGAACAGAAATTACAGGTTATTTGGAGGTTTTTGAATATCTTCCTCAAAAATTTCATTGAATTTTTCAATAAGACTTTTAATAACACTGCTAACTGATTATGGGTTAACTTTTTTGAATATTTTAGTCATTTAGCAGACGCTTTTATCCAGAGCAATTTACAAGAGCAATTAGGGCTAAGTGCCTTGCTAAAGGGCACATTGACATATTTTTCACCTAGTATGCTCTGGGATTTAAACCAGCGACCTTTGAATACTGGCCCAAAGCTCTAGGCTACCTGCTGCCTTGAACTCAAAGCACAGATAGGACACATGGAAATTCATTTCCTTAGACATTTATCATGCAAACACATTTATTTTTTTATGTGACACAGCATCAGTGAGATTCAAATAGAAAATGACAACTAAAAAACATACTCAAAAGGAAAAGCCTTATAACAGTTACACCTTAAACAAGCTGCCATTTATGGTTAAAATAATTTACTCTGCAAAAAAGGCTGAGGCCACCATGGCATTAGCTATCGCTGAACACTGTTCCATGCTGGCATGTGATATCGAAGAGAGGAATAACGTTGTGGGAGAGACATAATGTGAGTAAAAAACACCCTAAATATGTTTAGAACAACAAATGAACTTTCTTCCTCTCTCCTACAGTGTCCATCACAATTACATGCACATGGCCAATTATGCAAATTAGGTGATGACGTCATTTAGCGACTTCTAGCGACTTCTAGGACAGCCAATAGCTACTTTCCTTACTGAGGAGTTGGCAACACTGTGTCTATGTTATTGGATAGAGAACAATCACTGCAGCTGATCACACCATGTTAGTGGATATAGTCTTCATTTACCTGTTGTGACACACGGATGTTCCAAACTCTGTTTTAGACAAAACTGACTTTATGACCCAAATGATCCTGAATACACTTGCACAACTAAATCTTTGCTGTCTGTTTGCTGTCTTTCCACACACATAATTATATTGATTGATTATCAGGCTATATGAGTCCTAATTGCAGCTATTAGCAAATACGTATTTGCATGAGTAATATGATAATTTATCTTACAACACAGAACAGTAAACAGGGTTGTACAGTATATGGCGATTTTAGCATGTAAATCTTGGTGGCAAACTCAACAAAAATGTTTTAGATACATGCCAGCAAAGTCACTACACAACACTAAACAATGCATTAATTGCACTATGACGGTGACCACAAACTGTTAGGGCCTACATTAAGCTGTCCCTACAGCAGAGCTTTCTTTTCAGCAGTGAATCCACCTCTACACCTGGCTATCAGCAGAGCCTTGTCTGGCAGCGAAACAGTTCATTCTCTCTGGTCTCGTAGCCTCTGCTAATCCTAAATCGCAACCTATTCCTTATTTAGTGCATTACTTTTGATCATGTCCTGTAAGGCTCTGGTCAAAAGTAGTGGACTACATATGGAATAGGGAGCCATTTGGGATGCTGACCATCTGATGCAAAGTCCTTAAGAAGAGAAGTAGTCTAAAAAATAAATAAATGCCAAAACAAAACACAATGGGAAAAACATTGCTGCTGAGCAGTTAAAAAAGTTGACCCATTTTAGATGAAACAGAGTAAACATCAGCCTGAGCGAGTGGTGTACAGAACTCTCTATCTCTCCTTGGACAACAGGTGTGTGGGATTGTCTCTTAACGTTCAAATCGATTGTTTGCAATGTACGTACATCACAGTTTATTACTAAGTTGATATAATAACAATAGATTGTCTGTAGAATAAAATAAGAATATAATGTCTCTCAATTGTTCTTCAAAGTGAATATTTCCCTCGTTCTCCCATGGCTGTATACTTGAAATGAATTGGAATATTTACATCCGGATCTGCATTCACACAGCTGAAGCTGCATTCACACAGACATTCTATGGAAGATTCAAACAACGATCAGTCCATAAGACCCCGGTGGACGGCAGCCATCTGCCGGTTGTTAAGAAGCCATAACAGACTGGAGGACCCAGGAGGCTCTGTGGACGTGTAGTATGAATGAACATGTAGACCTCCTCCTTCCATCCTCTCCTCCGCTGCTCCATGCTCCTTTCCCCCGCTGCTCTCCTCCTCCCTGCTTCTCTGCTCATCCCTGCTCCTCTCCTCCCATCTGCCTCTCCTCCCTGCTACACTCCTCCTCACTGCTACTCCTCTTCTCTGCCTCCCCTCCCTGCTCTTCTCCCCCCGCTCCTCTGCTCCTCCATGCTCCTCCTCTCTGCCTCCCCTCCCTGCTCCTCCTCTCTGCCTCTCCTCCATGCTCCTCCTCTCTGCTCCTATCCTCCTCCCTGCTCATCTCCTCCTCTCCACCTCCTCCCTGCTCCTCTACTCCTCATCCTCCCTGCTCCTCTTCTCCTCTGCTCCTCCTCTCCTCCTCCTCATGGGTATCAGCCAGAGGGCCTGCTGATTAAAAGGCTCTTTCCATGCGACTCCTGCTTTGTGTAACACATTTTCCCCTCCACTGCTCCATGCAGCCAGGGCCCACTGAGACAGAGAGGGGGGTGGGGATTTAGAGAGAGAGAGAGAGAGAGAGAGAGAGAGAGAATGAGAGAGAGAAGGAGAGAGACAGGATAGAGAGCGAGAGAGAGAGAGAGAGAGAGAGAGAGAGGGTGAGAGGGTGAGAGAGGGAGGGAGGGAGGGAGGCAGGATAGGGCGAGAGAGAGAGAGAGAGAGAGAGAGAGAGAGAGAGAGAGAGGTGAGAGAGGGAGTAATGGAGGCAGGAGAGGGAAGGAGACAGAATAGGGAGAGAGAGGTGAGAGAGGGAGTAATGGAGGCAGGAGAGAGAGGCAGGAGAGAGAGAATACTGCTGCTCTGCTGCCTGCGGTATGAGACTCGTCCTTATTTCATCTCTTTCAGTTATTTTCTTTCTTTCAGCGCCGGGAACATGAATCAATCTTCCGTTCATTAAAACATTGATGAGTAATTTCTCTTAACCCATTCCCTACTGACTGTACAGTCAGACATCTTAACCAAGCCAGGTCTCTCTAGTGCTGTGATGATGAGAACATCAACACACTGTCTGTCTGCACTGAAACAACACATTGATGAATCAAACAGATCTGTTAACAGATATCAACAGATCCTTATTTGAAACAGACTCTGAGGTCCTGGAAGGATCTGGTCTTCAAGGTTGTCCGTATCTCTCTCTCATCCTCACAAAACTTTATTACATAACGGAGAACAGAGAGGCATGTCTCCATGGTAACAGCGATATAAACACCCTAAGAGCCAGGGGCTGTCAGGTTTGTTTCAACCACCCTCCTCTCTTTCTCTTTCTTTTAGTCACTCTCCCTCTATCTCTCATTCTTTCTCTCTATTTTAGTCTCTCTTTCACTCTATTTCGCTCTGGGTTTTAACACACGTTTTGTAAATACAGAGAGAGTTCTAGATGCCGGCTTTGCCTCTGTGATGTTTATTTTCTCTAGCAGAACATTGCTGTGATGAAGGAGAATACCCCCAAAACTGCTCAGCGCAAATAAACATTATTGACAGGAAGCCAGCATTAAAACCCAACTGCTTTACATGTTTATTCTATGAGAAAGGCTAAATCTGTCATGAACAACAAAGATGGCTTATGGCTATTTTTTTTATTTTACTAGGCAAGTCAGTTAAGAACAAATTAATTTACAATGGCGGCCTAGGAACAGTGGGTTAACTGTCTTGTTCAGGGGCAGAACTAAAGATTTTTACCTTGTTAGCTCAGGGATTCGATCTTGCAAACTTTCGGTTACTGGTCCAATGCTCTAAACACTAGGCTACCTGCCACTACCTTTCGATACCATTAAACAGAACCACTATAGCATGAAGTGGATAGATTATCTTAACACGTGTGACAGCAGGAGAAAGTCAATGATTGGATGATAGACATCCATTTCTAAATATCCGTACATGACTATATGTAGATGTGTCTGCCAGCTACTTTGCAATGTGCAGTAATACAAAGAATGCCAACCAGAAGTAAGGCTGCGGGAATCATCAAGTGTGAGAGAGAAAACACAAAACACAGCTCCAATTAAATATTCAACACCCGGGAGAGTAAGAATGAAAACATTTTAACGAGACCCACAGCAGCTCATAGTCTGAGAAAAGGGTTAAAACCAGTGGAGGCTGCTTAGGCGAGCACGGCTCAAAATAACGTCTGGAACGGAGCGAATGGAATGGAGCCTAATAGAATGGAATCAAACACATAGAAACCATGTGTTTGATACCAATTCCACTGCAGCCATTACCACGAGCCTGTCCTCCCCAATTAAGGTGCCACAAACCTCCTGTGGTTAAAACATGTTCAAATCATTGATGGAAAGACACTCTGAGGCCATTTAAAGGTTTTTTCACTGTGACACTACTGCCCTTGAATCCCCATCCACTGGCCCATGAAGGAACTGCAAGCCTCGAGACAAACTGACCGCTGATGGTGGTAAGTTTCCCAATGCACTACGATTGATATTGGCCAACATAATGACCTCTCAGATATCAAACAGCTCCCCATGTCACTAACAAACAGAATTAAGTTCAGTCCATGTTAGGACCGGGTTCTTTCCAGGTCAGGTTGAATATATTGGGCAATAAAAAGTAAAGCCTTAATTTGGCAACACTTTGACAAAACATTTACTTTGGCTCCACTTTTCAGTAGCAACCAGATCGATCTTCCAGCATTAAAACATATCTCCAGCCAAAACAACAGATTTCTACTTCCTCACTACACCAAACTGTTTTGCGCTGTGACCCACCTAGAGATTGATCAGTTTCCTTGTGACCTACCAAGCACAAAATAAACAAGGTCTCCGGCCAACAAGATTGTGTTCAATTCTACTTAAATTCAAAGTCAATTCAGAAAGTGTACTATATAGGCTGTCATTTGAGACACAGGCAGTGAACAAGCACCTTTATCCTACGGAGGGGACGGGCCTTCAGGCCCCAACTATGGGCTACTGCCCAGAATTGACCTGCTTGTTTGTGCTGCGTTTCTCTGTGAAACATTCCAGTCAGTCCCATCAACATGTTTACCACAAAGTGTGAGTGTGTGTGTGTGAGAGAGAGAGAGAGAGAGATAGAGAGATACATAGTTTAGAGAGAACTTTGATCACGGAGAGGAGCTTGAGCGGCCAGGTGAGAGAGCAATGGCGGAAGTGGAAGCGTTGTGCGCTTCTGTTGGCACAAGTAAAGTTAGTAAGAATGAGTGGACGACGGTGAAGAGGAATGGAGCTAAAAGGGCTAAAGTTGGAAATGAACAGCAGTTTGTTAGAGTACGATTCAGGAGCAAGGATGTTTTTTGGATGAACCGTTTGCGGTCTCGAAGATGGTGTAGGACAAATTGGGAAAAGTGGAATGGGTCAGAGTGACCAGGAGCGTTATGATGTTGATTTCATGTGTGTCAAAAGAGAAAAAGGAGAAAGCTCTGTGGCTCTACAAGCTATTGACGTATGAAGTGGAAAACTATGATTTTCTGAATAGGGCACCAGTTAAGGTTTAGGGTTTAGGGAGAACATGTCAGGAGTGTGGACACGTGGTAAGTGTTTGCAGAAGGAATACATACCATATGTCGTTGGTGAAGAGTGTTCGGAAGCACGGTGCAGAAATTGTGGTGGGAACCACATTCCAGAATTCCCGGAGTGCCCTGTAAGGGTGAAGGAGCTTTCACAGTCAGCCCACTAACAGCCCTATCAGATCACAGCAAAATCACAGTCTACCTGAATAGAGCAATACTCAATAACGAGGCATCAAAGCCAAAAGAGCTGCACAATATTAAGAAATGCTATAGATGGAAGGAAAGTAGTGTAGAAACCTACCAAAAAAGATTTGGTAACAACAAATTCAATCCCACAACTTCCTGGACAAAACATTTCACTGTAACAGTGAAGGAGTAAACTTGGCAGCAGAACGCCTAAACAATATATTTGACCTTTCAGCTTCAAAAAATGTCAAGCAGACAACCTAAGAAAATTAACTACATTGACAAATGGTTAGATGATGAACGCAAAAACCGAAGAAAGAAATTGAGAAAACTGTCCAACCAAAAACATAGAGACCCAGAAAACCTGGATCTACACCTTCACTATGCTGGGCAGTAGCCTATGGTGAATCACTAAAACAATACAGAAATACAATACAGAAAAAGAAGGAACAGCACGTCAGAAATCAGCTCACTGTAATTGAAGAATCCATGTAACCACTTCTAGGAAAATTGGAACACACTAAACAAACAACAGCACAAAGAGTTCTCTATCCAAAACAGAGATGTGTGGAAAAAATACTTCTCCAATCTTTTGGGGTCTATAACAATGAACAAACACTGTTTCACTAGAGCACGCAAAAAACGATACATACCTTGGCCTAAACATCAGCGCCACAGGTAACTTCCACAAATCTGTGAACGATCTTAGATACAAGACAGGAAGGGCCTTCTATGCCATCAAAAGGAACACAACATTTGACATACCAATTAGGATCTGGCAAAAAATACTTGAATCAGTTATAGAACCCATTGCCCTTTATGGTTGTGAGGTCTGGGGTCCAACCAAGAATTCACAAAAAATAGGACACCAAATTGAGACTCTGCCTGCAGAATTCTGCAAAAAAAGATCCTCTGTGTACAACGTAAAACACCAAATACATAGACATAATGTGACTGTCTTTATTATTTTGGAACTTGTGTGAGCGTAATATTTACTGTTCACTTTTTATTGTTTATTTCACTTTTGTTTATCCATTTCTCTTGCTTTGGCAATGTAAACATATGTTTCCCATTCCAATAAAGCCCCTTGAATTGAATTGAGTTGAGAGAGAGAGAGAGAGAGAGAGAGAGAGATCCTGACTGCAGAAAGGAGGGAGATTTAGGGAGAGATTTAAATAACCTCGAAGTGCCCTAAAAGTGAAGAGCTGATTTCGGCCTCTCATTATTTTATTACCTTAAATGGCTCCTTATTTTAAGAGTTCAGTAAACAGCAGTGCATAGCTAGCTGCGTCGAACGGATGGCCTGTCGCTATCCACTCTCCACTCAACAGCCCACACAGGAGCCTCCCACTGGGCACAGACGTCAATTCAACGTCTATTCTAAGTTGGTTCAATGTAATTTCATTGAAATGACGTGGAAACAACGTTGATTCAACCAGTGTGATCCCAGTGGGCTGTTGCTGTAACTGACCCAGTCGAGACTGCTCCATACATTCAGAGTTCATCCAGAGATGCACTGTGGACACTGTCTTTTCATAAGCACGGACACTATGATCAGCGCACATTTTAACATTATCAATGACAGATAACTCATCTATCTGATGTAAGTAACATGAAGGCAGAAGTCACATGTCTAGATGTGACCTTTTGACCCAGCTACTGTGCTGTCATTAGACCATGTGACTGAAATAGCTTTGTCATTTGACCTTTGACACCTTTCCATTGCCCACTCCATGCAAAATTTACCATAGACACAGATATATACTGAACAAAAATATAAATGCAACAAGCAACAATTTCAACAGTTTTACTGAGTTACAGTTCATATAAGGGAATCAGTCAATTGAAATAAATTCATTAGGCCCTAATCTATGGATTTCACATTACTGGGCAGGGGTGCAGCCATGGGTGGGCCTGGGAGGGCATAGGTCCACCCACTTGGGAGACAGGCCCACCCATTGCAGAGCCAGGCCCAGCCAATCAGACTGAGTTTTTCCCCCATAAAAGGGCTTTATTACAGACGTAAATACTCCTCAGTTTCATCAGCTGTCCGTGTGGATGGTCTCAGATGATCCCGCAGGTGAAGAAGCAGGATGTGGAGGTCCTGGGCTGGCATGGTTACACATGGTTTGTGGATGTGAGGCCGGTTGGACATACTGCCAAATTCTCTAAAACCACGTTGGAGGCTTATGGTAGAGAAATTGACATTAAATTATCTGGCAACAGCTCTGGTGGACATTCCTTCAGTCAGCATGCCAATTGCACACGAAACTTGAGACATCTGTGGTACAAGCATTTCGCTACACTCGCATTAACATCTGCTAACCATGTGTATGTGACAAATACAATTTGATTTGATTTGATTTGTATTGTGTTGTGTGACACAACTGCACATTTTAGAGGGGCCTTGTATTGTCCCCGGCACAAGGTGCACCTGTGCAATGATATGATTGATAATCCACACCTGTTAGGTGGATGGATTATCTTGGCAAAGGAGAAATGCCCACTAACAGGGATGTAAACAAATTTGTGCATAACATTTGAGATAAATAAGCTTTTTGTGCTTCTAGGATCTAACGTGCGCTAATGTGATTAGCATGACATTGTAATTAACAAGAACACTTCCCAGGGCATAGACATGTCTTATATGGGCAGAAAGCTTAAATTCTTGTTAATGTCAAGTGTGCTCCCTCTCCGGCCTCTAGGTCACCAGGATGCTCGTTATGGCGCACACCTGTCACCATTGTTACACGCACCTGCGAGTCATCACTCACCTGGACTCATCACTTCTTTGATTACCTGCCCTATACACAGTTGGAAGTTTACATACACCTTAGTCAAATACATTTAAACTCAGTTTTTCACAATTCCTGACATTTAATCCTAGTAAGAATTCCCTGTCTTAGGTCAGTTAGGATCACTTTATTTTAAGTATTTGAAATGTCAGAATAATAGTAGAGAGAATTATTTATTTCAGCTTTTAGTTATTTCATCACATTCCCCAGTGGGTCAGAAGTTTACATATACTCAATTAGCATTGCCTTTAAATTGTTTAACTTGGGTGAAACGTTTCGGGCAGCCTTCCACAAGCTTCCCACAATAAGTTGGGTGAATTTTGGCCCATTCCTCCTGACAAAGCTGGTGTAACTGAGTCAGGTTTGTAGGCCTTTTTGCTCGCACACGCTTTTTCAGGTCTGCCCACACATTTTCTATAGGATTGAGGTCAGGGCTTTGTGATGGCCACTCCAATACTTTGACTTTGTTGTCCTTAAGTCATTTTCCCACAACTTTGGAAGTATGCTTGGGGTCACTGTCCATTTGGAAGACCCATTTGCAACCAAGCTTTAACTTCCTGACTGATGTCTTGAGATGCTGCTTCAATATATCCACATCATTTTCCATTCCTCATGATGCCATCTATTTTGTGAAGTGCACCAGTCCCTCCTGCAGCAAAGCACCCCCACAACATGCTGCCACCCCCATGCTTCACGGTTGGGATGGTGTTCTTCGGCTTGCAAGCATCCCCCTTTTTCCTCTAAACATAACGATGGTCATTACGGCCAAACAGTTCTATTTTTGTTTCATCAGACCAGAGGACATTTCTCCAAAAAGTACGATCTTTGTCCCCATGTGCAGTTGCAAACCGTAGTCTGGCTTTTTTATGGTGGTTTTTGAGCAGTGGCTTCTTCCTTGCTGAGCGGCCTTTCAGGTTATGTCGATATAGGACTCGTTTTACTGTGGAATCTAGATACTTCTGTACCTGTTTCCTCCAGCATCTTCACAAGGTCCTTTGCTGTTGTTCTGGGATTGATTTGCACTTTTCACACAAAATTACGTTCATCTCTAGGAGACAGAACACGTCTCCTTCCTGAGTGGTTTGACGGCTGCGTGGTCCCATGGTGTTTATACTTGCATACTATTGTTTGTACAGATGAACGTGGTAGCTTCAGGTGTTTGGAAATTGCTCCCAAGGATGAACCAGACTTGTGGAGGTCTACAATTTGTTTTCTGAGGTCTTGGCTGATTTCTTTTGATTTTCCCATGATGTCAAGCAAAGAGGCACTGAGTTTGAAGGTAGGCCTTGAAATACATCCACAGGTACACCTCCAATTGACTCAAATGATATCAATTAGCTTGTCAGAAGCTTCTAAAGCCATGACATCATTTTCTGGAATTTTCCAAGCTGTTTAAAGGCACAGTCAAGATAGTGTATGTAAACGTCTGACCCACTGGAATTGTGATACAGACAGATTATTTCACTTATAATTCACTGTAAACAATTGTTGGAAAAATTACTTGTGTCATGCACAAAGTAGATGTCCTAACCGACTTGCCAAAACTATAGTTTGTTAACAAGACATTTGTGGAGTGGTTGAAAAACAAGTTTTAATGACTCCAAGATAAGTGTAAACTTCCGACTTCAACTGTATGTCACTCCCTTTGGTTCCTTCCCCAGGCGTCATTGTTTCTGTTCCTGTGTCATGTTTGTGCGTTGTTTGGGTTTCTTATTTTGTTTTATCTTGTGTTTATTTATTAAAACACTCACTTCCTGAACTTGCTTCCCAACTCTCAGCGCACTCGTTACAGTTAATTTAACTGCACTGTCCAATTTACAGTAGCTATTACAGTGAAAAAATGCCATGCTATTGTTTGAGGAGAGTGTACAACAACTAAACTTTATCACGGCAACTGGTTTGATACATTCACCTCTGAAGGTAAATAATGTACTTACATTCGGTAATCTTGCTCTGATTTGTCATCCTGGGGGTCCCAGAGATAAAATGTAGTATAGTTTTGTTATTTTTATTTTCAAATGTAGGAACAGGGTCTTAAAGTTTGAACCCCAGCTGTTTCTGACTATCCTATTTTAAAAGAACTGAAGACAGAAACAGATAATTTGGTTCCAAACATATTTATAATTGAAACCAAAGTGCTGTAACATATATAAGAAAGTAAAATAGCCTAGTACACACACCAAAACTTTTCAAATGTTCAAATTAAAAGGCTACTGCACAGAAAAAAAAGGACCGCTGGACAGCAACATAATAAACTAAAGCACTGATCATTGGGAACGAGATCAGAATGACTGCTAAGGCTTGATCCATAAATGAATTACATAGGTAGCCTAGCTTACAAAACTTAAACAATCCATATGTTCAAATCAAAAGTATCCCTGTGCCCACACATTCAGAAATCAAAAGATTGTGTAGTATTTAGTTTAAAAGGTCTGGTGAAGGCCAAGAGAACAAAAAACACTTTTCAATAAGAACAGAAATCCACTAGATAAAAAGAAAACTTAAAAAAAAAGTATATTTTCAAAGATGCAGCCTATGATGTAATACTTGTGATAATTTTAAGGAGAACAAAAACTACTTAGCCAACATTTTAACACCACCCCAGAAGCTTCGCTATTCGGCATCTTCCCAATTAAGTAGGCTAGTTTTGTTGTTTGGCTACTTGAAGAGAACTAGGGCCTATCACTAGGGCCCACCTCTTCTAATGCATTGCGGAAAAGGGTGCATCGAATTCTACTAGACGAAGAGCTGAAATTAGTTTAACATCCTGTAATTTAAACCATACTCTATTTTTTAAAATGTACATACTATAAAACATTCTACATTCTATCGTGATTGCATTGTATACCGCTATTCGTTGATTTCGGTAGCGCATCCCCAAATCTAATTGATGAGCTGTTGGCAAAGACAAAATAAGTATGACATATGGATATTCGGACAAGGCCAGCGTCTAAGAGCAACTTCATCCTACTTAGTGAATCTGTTATGGGAATGAAGATACAAGGGTAGGGAAGACCGGGGTAGGATTGTACACGGATTGGTTGTCACAGTGCTTATTCTTCCTAATCTATGTAATAATTTTCAGATGAAACAGATGGATTTTGATGGGGATTTTTTTATGTTAAAATATTGTTTTGATTGTTTTGATCATGCGGACTGGGACATGTTACGGGTAGCCTCAGAGAATAATATTGATACGCTGATTCTGTGAGTGAGTTTAGTGCATAGTCATCCCACTGTGACTATTAAAACCTACCCTAACCAGAAATCGTGGATAGATGGCGGCATTCGCACAAAACTGAAAGCTTGAACCATCGCATTTAACCATGGAAAGGTTACTGGGAATATGGCTGAATACAAACAAACAAAATGTAAGTATAGAGACAGTGGAGTCGTAATTCAACGGCTCAGACACGAGATGTATGTGGCAGTGTCTAAAGACAATCACAGACTACAAAAAGAAAACCAGCCACGTCACGGACACCGACGTCTTTCTTCCAGACAAACTAAACACCTTCTTTGCCTGCTTGAGGAAAATACAGTGCTACCGACGCGGCCCGCTACCAAGCGGGGGCTCTCGTTCTCCGTGGCCGACATGAGTAAGACATTTAAATGTGTTAACCCTCGCAAGGCCCAGACGGCATCCCCAGCTGCGTCCTCAGAGCATACGCAGACCAGCTGGCTGGTGTGTTCACGGACATATTCAATCTCTCCCTATCCCAGTCTGCTGCTCCCAGATGCTTCAAGATGGCCACAATTGTTCCTGTACCCAAGAAGGCAAAAGTAACTTAACTAAATGACTAATCGCCCCATAGCACTCACTTCTGTCATCATGAAGTGCTTTGAGAGACTAGTGAAGGATCATATCACCTCCACCTTATCGGTCACCCTAGACCCACTTTAATTTGCATACCGCCCCAATAGGTCCACTGCCGATGCAATCGCCATCACACTAAACACTGCCCTTTGCAAACTGGACAAGAGGAATACCTATGTAAGAATGCTGTTCATTGAATACAACTCAGCATTCAACACCATAGTACCCTCCAAGCTCATCATTAAGCTTGAGGCCCTTGGTCTCAACCCCGCCCTGTGCAATTGGATCCTGGACTTCCTGACGGGCTGCCCCCCATCTCCACTTCGCTGATCTTCAACACTGGGACCCACAAGGGTGCGTGCTCAGCCCCCTCCTGTACTCCCTATTCACCCATGAATGCGTGGCCATGCACGCCTCCAACTCAATCATCAAGTTTGCAGATGACACAACAGTAGTAGGCTTGATCACCAACAATGACCTATAGGGAGGAGGTGAGTGCACTCGGAGTGTGGTGTCAGGAAAACAACCTCTCACTCAATGTCAACAGAACAAAGGAGATGATCGTGGACTTCAGGAAACAGCAGAGGGAGCCCCCCCCCATCCACATTGACGGGACAGCAGTGGAGAAGGTGGAAAGTTTTAAGTTCCTCAGGGGTACACATCACAGACAAACTGAAATGGTCTCCCCACAGACAGTGTTGTGAAGAAGGCCCAACAGCGCTTCTTCAACCTCAGGAGGCTGAAGATCACTAGTCACTTGAATAATGCCACTTTAATAATGTTTACATATCTTCAATCAATTATCCAAACGTATTTATAAAGCCCTTCTTATATCAGCTGATGTCACAGTGCTGTACAGAAACCCAGTCTAAAACCCCAAACAGCAAGCAATGCAGGTGTAGAAGCACGGTGGCTAGGAAAAACTCCCTAGAAAGGCCAGAACCTAGGAAGAAACCTAGAGAGGAACCAGGCTATGAGGGGTGGCCAGTCCTCTTCTGGCTGTGTCGGGTGGAGATTATAACAGAACATGGCCAAGATGTTCAGATGTTCATAGATGACTAGCAGGGTCAAATAATAATAATCACAGTGGTTGTCGAGGGTGCAACAGGTCAGCACCTCAGGAGTAAATGTCAGTTGGCTTTTCATAGCCGATCATTCAGAGTATCTCTACCGCTCCGGCTGTCTCTAGAGAGTTGAAAACAGCAGGTCTGGGACAAGGTAGCACATATTTACAATGTACTAGGTATTCTACACACATCTGTGAGACGTCTGGCCAATTAGCAATTGGGCCCTTTATCTACTTGTGGATACCATTTTTGTCTCTGTGTCAAGTATGATGGAAGATAGAGGTCGTTTTGCGAGCCAATGCTAACTAGCATGACTGGAAGTCTATGAGTATCTGCTAGCACGCATGGGTGTGTCAGTCAACTCTAGGGGATTCAAATTTGTGAATTCTTTAAAATAACATCCACCTGGTCAATTGACAAAACATTGAGGTGAGGGGAATTTGTTTTTCATAGGTGAAAGATTTTCTTGATAGATGTTTGAATTGTGGGAGTATGTATGAAACATTATGTCACAGAGAGGGAAAGGAGAGCTACATTCCAAACCTATTTCTGCATTGCTACAGTAACCATGTGGTTACTAGCATCTTCATTAGCATTGCAGGGCTGGTTAGGGATGGTTTTCACATAAAATGTGGGGTTGGTTGTCACTATCAACTCCATTATAACCACATTGCTTGGGGATATTGCCACTGGCAATAAATCCCACGCTCTTTTGTTCTGTTGCTTTAAAGACCTCCCTTCCCAGTAAACACAAATACATTTGCCCAAAATGTCTAAATGTGTTGGGAATATGTAGTGGGGAGAGCGTTTGTACATTGGGAAGATGTCGCCGAGACATCAGAACAGAATGTTTATGCCTGGCGTATAAACAATGTAGAACTGTAGAATTTACAATGTACTAGGTATTCTACACACATCTGTGAGACGTCTGGCCAATTAGCAAACACTGCCTAAACTGCATCATCCCGATGCATCATGAATACATCCGTTGGGCAGAGGTGTCTGTGCTATATGGGTTTGTTGCCTCTCTCTCACACACATTTTTTCAGTCATACACATGCCAACACACGCATACACACAAATGTACTCAAAATGTCTAATGTTGTTCTCAAGGCATAAAATGCGGAATTTTGTTAGGAATATCATTTGATCAAAGAAAGGCTATTTCTAAGACTGTTTGCTATATTGCTTAATTTCCTCTTACAAAAGTTACATTGTGACAACCAACCCTATACATTGTGACAACCAACCCTATACATTGTGACAACCAACCCTATACATTGTGACAACCAACCCTATACAGTGTGACAACCAACCCTATACATTGTGACAACCAACCCTATACAGTGTGACAACCAACCCTATACAGTGTGACAGCCAACCCTGCGATTGGTCTGGTAGTCACAAGTGCAGTGTGTTTTGATGGTTTACAACTCCATACTGTAATAAGATATGATGATAAAAAGGTCTCCATTTCAACCCATGACGTTGGTCTTTCTCCTAATATTGAAAAGAGTCTTGTAAGATATACTGGTAATGAGAAATACACACAAGAGTAAAAAGTGTGACAACCAACCCTGGTCTCCCTGAACAGAAACAGAGCATGACAAATGAGAAAGAAATAGGTGTTGAACATTAGCATAAAAGAGCAGTGAGTAGAGTCTAGTAGTGTGTGTCCACTCTGGAGCAGCATAACAATAGAGCCAAGACAAATAAGCCTGGACAACTATAAAAAACGCTCCCTTTTTTGGATTACTGAGAAAGAGCCAGATTAAAATCTAAGAATCGCTGCAATCAACTGGAACCTTGAATAACAACATAGACCTTATCTGCACATAATTGAAAACAAAAGCCGAATTGGATCAATGAGCAATATTCCTCCAGGGAGAGGTACACTACATGACCAAAAGTACTGCTCGTCGAACATCTAATTCCGAAATCATGGGCATTAATATGAGTTGGTACCCCCTTCGCTGCTATAACAGCCTCCACTCTTCTGGGAACATTGCTGCGGGGACTTGCTTCCATTAAGCCACAGCAGCATTACTGAGGTCGGGCACTGATGTTGGTCGATTAAGCCTGGCTTGAAGTCGGTGTTCCAATTCATCCCAAAGGTGTTCGATGGGGTTGAGGTCAGGGCTCTGTGCAGGCCTGTCAAGTTCTTCCACGCCGATCTCGACAAACCATTTCTGTATGGACCTCGCTTTGTGCACGGGGGCATTGTCATGCTGAAACATTAAAGGTCCATCCCATAACTGTTGCCAAAAAGTCGAAAGCACAGAATTGTCTAGAATGTCATTGTATGCTGTAGCATTAAGATTTCCCTTCACTAGAAGGGACCTAGCCCGAACCATGAAAAGCAGCCCCAGACCATTATTCCTCCTCCACCAAAATAATGGTGAAGCATGATGGTGATGGTGAAGTGTGATTCATCACTCCAGAGAACACATTTCCAATGGAGGTGAGCTTTACGCCACTCCGACCGACTCTTGGTATTGCGCATGGTGATCTTTGGCTTGTGTGCGGCTGCTCGTCCATGGAAACCAATTTCATGAAGCTCCCGACAAACAGTTCTTGTGCTGACACGCTTTATCATTCGGAGATTCCGTTCTATGAGCTTGTGTGGCCTACCACTTTGCCACTGAGCCGTTGTTTGTCCTAGACGTTTTCACGTCACAATAACAATTGCCATTGGGGGTGGCAGCATGTTGTGGGGGTGCTTTGCTGCAGGAGGGACTGGTGCACTTCACAAAATAGATGGCATCATGAGGGAGGAAAATGATGTGGATATATTGAAGCAACATCTCAAGACATCAGTCAGGATGGAATGGACAATGACCCCAAGCATACTTCCAAAGTTGTGGCAAAATGGCTTAAGGACAACGAAGTCCAGGTATTGGAGTGGCCATCACAAAGCCCTGACCTCGATCCTATAGAAAATTTGTGGGCAGAACTGAAAAAGCGCATGCGAGAAAGGAGGCCTACATACCTGACCCCATTCCTCCTGACAGTTACACCAGCTCTGTCAGGAGGAATGGGCCAAAATTCACCCAACTTATTGTGGGAAGCTTGTGGAAGGCTACCCAAATCGTTTGACCCAAGTTAAACAATTTAAAGGCAATGCTCCCAAATACTAATTGAGTGTATGTAAACTTTGGCAGCGATTACAGCCTCAAGTCTTCTTGGGTTTGTCGCTACTACTTTGGCACACCTGTATTTGGGGAGTTCTTCTCTGCAGATCCTCTCAAGCTCCGTCGGGTTGGATGGGCAGTGTCGCTGCACAGCTATTTTCAGGTCACTCCAGAGATGTTCGATCGGGTTCAAGTCCGGGCATTCAGAGACTTGTCCCGAAGCCACTCCTGCATTGTCTTGGCTGTGTGCTTAGGGTCGTTTTTCTGTTGGAAGGTGAACCTTCACCCCAGTCTAAGGTCCTGAGCGCTCTGGAGCATGTTTTCATCAAAGATCTATCTGTACTTTGCTCCATTCATCTTTCCCTCGATCCTGACTAGTCTCCCAGTCCCTGCCACTGAAAAACATCCCCACAGCATGATGCTGCCACCACCATAACTCCACCGTAGGGATGGTGCCAGGTTTCCTCCAGACGTGATGCTTGGCATTCAGGCCAAAGAGTTCAATCTTGGTTTCATCAGACTAGATAATATTGTTTGTCATGGTCTGAGTCCTTTAGGTGCCTTTTGGCAAACTCCAAGTGGGCTGTCGTGTGCCTTTTATTGAGGAGTGGCTTTCATCTGGCCGCTCTACCATAAAGGCCTGATTGGTGGAATGCTGCAGAAATTGTTGTCTTTCTGGAAGGTTCTCCCATCTCCACAAAGGAACTCTGGATCTCTGTCAGAGTGAATATCGGGTTCTGTTTTCCATTTCTAATACAATTGAAATTTTTTATTTTTTTTATTCATTTTACAATAAGGCTGTAACGTAACAAATGTGTTACAAAGCGAGGGCATCTAGCAGACAATTAAAAATATTAAATCCAAATGCCTGCAGTCATTAACTAAAGCTTAATTACACGGTTTAGCATATCTTATATTGTAATTTAAGAATATACATACACGTGTAGGATGTTAACTTTATCACTTTTTTATTGCTGAGAATTTTCCTGCACCACAAGAAATGCAGATGAGCTTTGTGATTTACATAAATTCACTGAAAACCCGCACTAACACACAGTTATATTAACAGTATAGCACTTTTTGTGTAGTCTGCTTTTGGCCGGCTAAAAGCCTACGCTAATAGCTAATCAAGCAACATTATGAACTAAACCTTCAAATCCTGTTTCTGAAGTATTATTTTGCTGTGACAATATAGGTAAAATGATATCTGTACTTCACCCCCAAACTGAAAATAAGTACCTGTAGGACATACTGCAAGTTCTGCTTTGGTTTGTCGCTGTAAAGATAAAATACTTAAGCATTTTTCAGGTGGCTTTGATAACAGCATGATTTATTGAGTTGTTCTTGACTGTCTTAATAAAACATAAGAAGTAAGGGGGCTGGAAAGTTCTTTGAGAACTTCCTTCATTAAAATTATATCATCCCAGACCTTTGAGGGTATTCATACGTTCACACCAATGATACATATTACATGGCTTCACAGTGAACATTGTTCCATATGCCATTCCAAGTCACTACTGCTACAGGAGTGCTGTGAGGTGAAGGCAGGTCAAGCAGGATGTGGATTGTGAATAATTCAATAAAACATTGCTCAAATCCACTCTTAAAAGTAATAGCAAATTGACTTTCCAAGCTCCAGGCTTCTGAGGGTGTTCTCTCAGTCTCTCCACTCAAAACCACATCTCCTGCATACTAATGGGCATGTTACTTTCTCTATATGACTGCATAGTTAACATGGCAGCCAGCCAATGTGTGTGTGTATATAGTAGGTGCTCTCTGCAGAGATCAATAGGAAACTTTGAGTTGGCCAGAGGAGGGTTTGAAAGTGAAGATGGTACAAGAGGAGAGAGGCTGGGTGCAAAGTCCTGAAGAGAACCAACGCCATGCATGGCTCGACATCATCTGAAGTATAACTGGCTCATCATTCTGTATATAGTATGCTTACTTACTTTATTGTGTATTTCAGATTTGCGATTCTTATTTCTCATGTGTTTTTTTTGTATTACATTGTTATTTATTATTGCATTGTTAGGTTTTGAGTTTGCAAGAAAGGCATGTCACTGTACTTGTGCATGTGATATTAAAACCTGAAACTGCACTGTTATCATAACCTACTCAGTGGCATTACTTGACTAAATAGTATCACCTATAGCCCTACTGTAGTCTACTGTACTGCTATCTAGTGCCCTTTCTAAAAGCCAATCTCAATAGCTTTTACATTACATTGAGGTTAGTGTTTGAGGTTATATATATTTTTTTACATTCTAGTCAATTAGCAGATGCTCTTATCCAGAGCGACTTAGAATTAGTTATATTTAGAACTCTGGTCACCTACCTGTACTGTAGTCTACTGCTATCTAACGTTAGTGCCTTAAAATGCTAATATCTCATTAGCCTTACTATACACAAATGTTTTATTGTGCACTAATGTTATCAGATTCAGCAAATACTATCACATACCTGCTGTAAGACAGCACCCTTTTTCTAAGAGTGTAGACTATCTAAAACCTAAGACCGTATGGCTATCTAGGGCACTACATTGCAAATGTCTCAATAGCCTTCATTGTACCACTGTTAGAGATTATCAATGTTGTACTCTGGTCAGTTTCAAAAGCCCCTTTCCAAGAAGTCAGAACCCACTGAGCAAAACCGGTTGAATCAAGGTTTTTTTCCACATAATTTCAACCAAACAATTCAATGTGATGACTTTGAATCAACGTGGAAAACTGATTGGATTTGCAAAAAGGGAATTTTTTATTTTTTTCACCAAACTTTTAACCTATATTTTTGGTTGATTTCACGTTGAATTCATGGTAGTTGACAACTTAACCAAATGTAAATCAAAACTAGATGTTGAACTGATGTCTGTGCCCAGTGGGAAACTAGTCCAGTGAACATACAAAGACCCTCTGGTCTCAGTCAAGAAGGATGGCAGTTATTCAATCACTTAATACACCCCTTTCTGTGTTTACAAACATTGCCGCACGAGGGCGATGCGTGCAAGTTGGTGGCAGAACAAGGGGGAGTTCTAATAGAACGCCAGCAAAAAAAGTTGTTTATGAGTGCATTTCACACTACTTTTGGATTTTACTTGGATTTTAAGGCTCGTATGAATGTCTTAATCAATCTAAATTTCGTGTCATCATCACAAATCAACTGCATTCTACTTAAAAAACACTTCAACTTCAACCAGTAAAATGGTTCTTTGGCTAGTTTTTGCTACAGCCTATATCAATGAGCGTTAGCATTCTAGCTAACAACTACTGCATCGAAAATAGTTATTTTTCAAAGATCACAACCAAATGTAATCTTAGAGACTGTTCAAGCAAGAATCAAAACATCAGTGTAAGCGTATGAGAACACCAAAAAGTTATTTTGTTTAGAAGTAATAAAAACTTAAATCTAGGCTATGTTGAATGGGCGCAGACGGCGATGGCTTTGTTACAGCCGCCAAGAGTCACACGCATCTTTGCATGACGTCAGTGTGTCGTGTACCTACGCCATTCCTAAATAAAATCAGGTTCTTGGAGCTCAGTTTGGTGAATTACTGCACCCACCATAGCTTGTCACGTTTTTATCAAGGGGGAGGCTGAGAAAATGTTAAACTCAAGTTTTATTCGGTTTTAGCCGGCCTTGAGGAAAAGACGTAAGACAGTATCTATCAGCAGCACTGTCCTCATGAACAAAAGATAGAGGGATGGGATGGAGTGAGGGAGAGAGGGAGGCGTTATGTAGCCTATCAGCCTTCTGCGAGGCTCCAGTCACGACGAGACCCTGGCCTTGATAGCTGGATTAGCCTGAGTGGGACTTGATGACGGTTGCTTAGTAACCACAAGCCTACTCAACTGCTTATGGAAGCAGAGGGACAGAGTAGCATTTTGACTGTGGCTGAGGGGAGGGAATTGAAGCATTTTATCATTTGGCCCAAAGAGAAAAATATACACACATACTACAGGCTACATCAGAAATGTATAACTGTACCGTATATGGTGCTTATCCTATATATGTGTTTGTGTTTCTCTGCCCAGGGGTTCCTTGTTAAATGGCCTTCGGATAGTTCTCACTGCTGCTGGATTCCTGCCACTGTTAGAGCTTGGCTGCAGGCTGGGCTGTTTTTCCTATTCTGGGCTGTCCTTGTGTGACCTGGGTTCCCATGGCAAGCGGGGCCTAATGAAGATAACTGGGTGAGGAGCCAGCACTGTATTTCAGCAACCACATTCCCTGGCAAAACAAAAAGTGACACAAGGTATAAAAAAAATCATATTTGAAAGGCCCTAGTTGTTGTCATCTTTGAGAATGTCAAACAACAACTGTGGCCATTGAATTAGGCTATTATGGTCTGGAGAGGGAGGGCACTTACACACGTGCCTTTTGTGTTGAAAACTAGGTCTAGGAAGAGTGATGAAATGCTACTTGAGGCTCTACTGGAGGTGTTAGGAACCCAGGAACACAGAGACACAGAAGGTTAGCTGGTTTACCTTGACTTCATCTCAATGATAAAGAATATTGGACAGAGCCTGCCTGCACATCACGATCGTAGTACGTAAGCAGAATCGCGACATTGTCCATTCCCTCAGTGAAGTGAAGCAGCCTGACTGACATCTAGATACCAGGGCTGATCATAATAAATAAACAAAATCAGAATGAAAGATACAATGTTCTTTGACCAGAGAAGTAGGACGTTCCTTGAAAATAATCTGCCATGTGAACTCTGGTGTAAAAATGGTGAGTGGGTGATTATAATTGCTGTTTAAAATATTTAGCTGACTTTGCAGAGCTTTAGAGACTATACGAGCATTCCTTAGGCCACTGGACCCTGTTGGCATATACACAGGCTTATCCGCTTTTGACCTCTACTTTCTAAGGACTCAAACAGTTCTAGGAAGCGTGTGTGTGTGTGTGTGTGTGTGTGTGTGTGTGTGTGTGTGTGTGTGTGTGTGTGTGTGTGTGTGTGTGTGTGTGTGAGAAGAAATGCAAGGGGGGTGTAGACCTTCCATAGGCACTGTATACAGTATATATATGTACACTGGGTATGATAAGTATTCAACCCCCTTGGATTTCTTCACATTTTATTGTGTTACAAAGTGGGATTGAAATGGATTTAATTGTCATTTTTTTGTCCATGATCTACACAAAAAACATTTCTTAAAAAGTAATGAAAAATAAAAGACTAATATACCTTGATTAAATAAGTATTCACCCCCTTCAGTCAATACATGTTTGAAAAACCTTTGGCAGATCTTACAGCTCTGAGTCTTCTTGGGTCAGTCTCTAAGAGCTTTGGACACCTGGATTGTGCAATATTTGCCCATTATTATTTTCAAAATTCTTCAAACGCTGTCAAGGTGTTGAGGGTCATGGCTACAGCAATTTTCCAGTCTTTCCATAGACTTTCAAGCAGATTTATGTCAAAATGGTTACTTCACCACATTCCCTGTCCTCATTCACAGGCTTACCTGCTTCTGACCTCTGCTTTCTCTGGATTCAAACAATTCTAGGAAGCAGACCTATAGATAGCTCTGGGAGCTGGATTTTGATTATTAAGTAAGTTCTAGGTGTTGAGTCTTGACCCGTCACTGGCCAATCAGAACGTGATCCATGGCTAAAGATGTGATTGCTTCAAGTTGTGTTTTTTATGTATTGTGTTGTCATGAACTCCAATTCGAATGGAAATCGGTAATAGCCTATTTTGTTAAAGGTCCAATGCAGCCGTTTTTATTTCAATATCAAATCATTTCTGGGTAACAATGAAGTACTTTACTGTGATTGTTTCAATTACAATTGTCAAAAAGATAGCTTCTTAGCAAGGACCAATTTCTCAAGCAAGAATTTTGCTAGGACTTTCTGGGAATGGTCTGAATGGGGAGGGGAAAAATCAAAACTAGCTGTTATTGGCAGAGAGGTTCAGAATTCTCTTTTTTGGGTGTCTAAATTACCACCTGGTGATGTCACCAGGCAGGCCAAAACTCCATCCCACCGCAACAAGATGAAATTTGATTCAAACATCTATTACACTAAAATGCCATTATCATAATTTTCACAATATATTTCCAACTTCAGTGTGGAAATAAAAAAAATCTCATTTTGTTTATAGCACTGGGCCTTTAAATAGCCTACAGCAAATATGGGTTTGGTCTATATTCTGTTATGGTGAACATGGCTTCAATATGGAAATATGTTGTAACTTAACATAGCATTTGCACCAATAGCCTATATGCCTACTGTAAAATGCTTTAGGCCCTTGTCTGAGCCATGGTTGACATGCCAAGCGTTGCCAATAAGCAAGACGAAATTCACTATTGATAAGAACTAAAAAGACAGTGAATAATTATAAGCAAAAAATTAAATACAAATAACATGTTTTAAATACAAATAAATACAGCTACAGGCAACATCATTGTCTAAATACAGCTACAGGCAACATCATTGTCTAAATACAGCTACAGGCAACATCATTGTCTAAATACAGCTACAGGCAACATCATTGTCTAAATACAGCTACAGGCAACATCATTGTCTAAATACAGATACAGGCAACATCATTGTCTAAATATAGCTACAGGCAACATCATTGTCTAAATACAGCTACAGGCAACATCATTGTCTAAATACAGCTACAGGCAACATCATTGTCTAAATACAGCTACAGGCAACATCATTGTCTAAATACAGCTACAGGCAACATCATTGTCTAAATACAGCTACAGGCAACATAAGAGTATTATTAGTATTTAGTATTTATTAGGATCCCCTGGGGTCCAAACAGGGTTAAAACTGTTACAACAAAAAACAAAAGCCTACATCATCAATAAAACAATACATCATACAATACATTATTACAGTGATATTACACATTTACAATCCAAAATCCAAAATACCACAACAATGCAGTGGTGTGTGTGTGTGTGTGTGTGTGTGTGTGTGTGTGTGTGTGTGTGTGTGTGTGTGTGTGTGTGTGTGCGCGCATGCGTAGAGTGCGCGTGTGGGTAGAGTGCTTGTGTTAGAGTGTGTATCTCTTGTGCTGTGAGGTGTTATTTTATATTTTATCTGATTCTACTGCTCGCTAGAGTTACCTGATGTGGAAGAGAGTTCCATATAGTCATGGCTCTATGTAGGACTGTGCGTTTCCCAGAGTCTGTTCTGGACTTGGGGACTGTCAAGAGACCCCTGGTGGCATGTCTTGTGGGGTATGTATGAGTGTCAAGCTGTGTGCTAGTCATTTGAACAGACAATTTGGTGCTTTCAACACGACTCACAAAGAAAAGTAGTGATGCATCTCTCCTCTACTTTGAGCCAGGGGGAGACTGACATGCATGTTATTGATATTAGCCCTCAGTGTACATTTAAGGGCCAGGAAGATCTGCTCTGTTCTTCGTGGCACTTGACCATATAACTGTGGGTTGTCAGGTAGCCTAGTGGTTAGAGCGTTGGGTCAGTAGCCGAAAGGTTGAATCCCAGAGCTGACAAGGTAAAAATATGTCGTTCTGCCCCTGAACAAGGCAGTTAACCCAGGCCATCATTGTAAATAAGAATTTGTTCTTAACTGACTTGCCTAGTTAAATAAAGGTTAAATAAAAAATCTAAAACTGGGCAGTAGTCCAGGTGTGATATAACAAAGGTCTGTAGGACTTTAGTTGATTGTCAAGTCAAGGAAGAAAAGTAGCGCTTTATCAATGGACAGAACTCTCCCCATCAACATGTTTTGACCATGTCAGTTTACAATCTAGTGTTACTCCAAGCAGTTTAGTCTCCTCAACTTATTCAATTGGCACATTATTTATTATAAGATTTAGATTAAGTTTAGGTTGTAGCGAATTACTTTTCCCAAATACAGTGCTTTTATTTTTTATATATGCAGTAACAGTTAAAAGTTTGGACACCATTCAAGGGTTTTCCATCTCAATTGGGTTGTGGTCGGGTGATTGTGGAGGCCAGGTCATCTGATGCAGCACTTTCCTTCTTGGTCAAACAGCCCTTACACGGCCTGGAGGTGTGTTGGATCATTGTCCTGTTGAAAAACAAATGATAGTCCCATTAAGTGCAAAACAGATGGGATGGCGCATCGCTGCAGAATGCTGTGGTAGCCATGCTGGTAAAGTGTGCCTTGAATTCTGAATAAATCACAGACAGCATCACCGGCAAAGCACCCCCACACCATCAAACCTCCTTCTCCATGCTTCATGGTGGGAACCGCTCTTGCGGAGATCATCCGTTCACCTACTCTGCGCCTCACAAATATGCGGCGGTTGGAACCAAAAATCTCACATTTTGACTCATCAGACCAAAGGACAGATTTCCATCGGTCTAATGTCCATTGCTCATGTTTCTTTGCCCGAGCAAGTCTCTTCTTCTTATTGGTGTCCTTTAGTGATTCACGCAGTCTCCTCTGAACAGTTGATGTTGAGATGTGTCTGTTACTTGAACTCTGTGAAGCATTTATTTGGGCTGCAATCTGAGGTGCAGTTAACTCTAATGAAGCAGAGGTAACTCTGGGTCTTCCATTCCTGTGGTGGTCGTCATGAGAGCCAGTTTCATTATAGTAATTTAAAGTAATGATGGACTGTTGTTTCTCTTTGCTTATTTGAGCTGTTCTTGCCAACCCTACCTTGTCACAACACAACTGATTGGCTCAAACGCATTAAGGAAAAAATTCCACAAATTAACTTTTGACAAGGCACACCTGTTAATAGAAATGCATTCCAGGTGACTACCTCATGAAGCTGGTTGAGAGAATGCCAAGAGTGTGCAAAGCTAACATCAAGGCAAAGGGTGGCTACTTTGAAGAACCTTTTTTTTTGGTTCCTTTTCTACTGTATTATTGACTGTATGTTTTGTTTATTCCATGTGTAACTCTGTATTGTTGTATGTGTCGAACTGCTGTGCTTTATCTTGGCCAGGTCGCAGTTGTAAATGAGAACTTGTTCTAAACTAGCCTACCTGGTTAAATAAAGGTGAAATAATTTTTTTTAAATAAAAATATATATATTTGGATTTCTTTAACACTTTTTTGTTTACTACATGATTCCATATGTGTTATTTCATAGTTGATGTCTTCACTATTATTCTACAATGTAGGAAATAGTAAAAATAAAGAAAAAACCTGAAATGAGTAGGTGTGTCAACTTTTGACTGGTACTGTACATTTTTTCAGCTGCAGACTATGATCGATAATGTCGAAAGCTGCACTGAAGTCTAACAAAACAGCTCCCACAATCTTCTTATTATCAATTTCTTTCAGCCAATCATCAGTTATTTGTGTTAGTGTCGTACATGTTGAGTAACCGTGCTGAAAGTCAGTTGTTAATTTGTTTACTGTGAAATAGCATTGTATCTGGTCAAACACATTTTTTACAAAAGATTACTAAGGGTCGGTAGCAGGCTGATTGGTCGGCTGTTTGAACCAGTAAAGGTTTCTTTGCTATTTTTGGGTAACAGTATGACTTTTGCTCCCTCCAGGCCTGAGGGCACAAACTTTCCTTAAATTTGTACAGATGTCAAATAGGAGTATGGAGGGTTTTACGCACATCCAAACTTTTCACAGGAGCTTGAAAAATATCCACTATGAAAACAAAGGGGGAATGTCCACTTACTGTATTGCTACCAAATGTATATCCGTAGCTTTAGCCTACCATCGCCATTGATATGGCCAGCAGTTACTTTCACACGTGAAAGGCAAACAAACAAGCCTACAAGCGGATTCATCACCACAGACCACGAGATCAGAATTCCCGCGATTTGACAGTTAGGTTCAATAGAGGGAAATGGAAGAAGCCTTTTTTTTTTACTAAATTATAAACAAAAATTAATAAGTTGATGTTCCTAAGCAGGCTTCCTACAGTCACTGACCACCTTTCATGACCAAACTTTCACAGAAGCTGGACAAAAATAATATCCCATAAAAGTAAAAAAGGGGAATGTCTGTCTGTTTTGCTGCATGTGATATGTTAAGAAAACATTGGTGATGTACATAAGGCTACTGTGTGCATTACATTACTGATAAGACTTTTGGTCAGTCTTAAATATCCCTAGTTGTGCTGACTGAAATATTGGGGTACGTTAAGGACACACCTCAAATATTTCCACCCCTAATTTGGTTAGAATTGAAAAAAAGTTTTGAAATGGAGATCAATCGAAGCACGTCCTGATTCCCCACAATTTAATATAAGCTATAGATTATTAAAGGCCTATACGTATGGTCGGTGTAATTAAAGGCCTATACGTCTGGTCGGTGTAATTAAAGGCCTATACGTCTGGTCGGCGTAATGACCCATTCACGGCTGAGGCCACTGACCAGCCAGAGCAGAAAAAAAAGAAAAAAAGAAAGATCAAGGAGCCGGGCACTCATATTTTACAAATCCCTAGTTGTTGTCAGCCACATAGAGCTCTGAGAATGTGGAACAGCAACTGTGGTTGTTGAATTATTGTGGTGGGTGAGTGGGTGGAGATTCAGAGAGGAAGTTGTTTACTTTACGCACGTCTCTTTTGTGTTGAAACTAGGTCTAGGAGGGGTGATGGAATGCTACTTGAGGCTCTACTGGACGTGTTAGGAGTTGAAGAGTGTGACAGTCACAGAACCCAGGAACACAAAGACACAGAAAGTTGGCTGGTTTAGTTTGACTTCCTCTCAATTATAAAGAATAATGGACGCCGCCTGCCGTCACATCCTGATCGCAGTACGTAAGCAGAATCGTGACATCGTCCACTCCCATTGGTTCAAGAGAAGCAGCCTGACTGACATCTAGATACCAGGGCTGATCATAATAAATAAACAAAATCAGAATGAAATATACAATGTACTTTGACCAGAGAGAGAGGATGTTCGCTGACCAGAGAGATAGGATGTACTTTGAAACGAAGCTGCCATTTAAGCTGTGGTGTAAACATGGTGAGTGGGTAAGTATAATTGCTGTGTAAAATATTTAGTAGACTTGGCAGAGCTTAAGAGACTAAAGGATCATCCCTTAGGCCATTGGACCCTGTCAGCATGTTCAGAGGCTGACCCGCTACTGACCTCTGCTTTCCATGGACTCAAACGGTTCTAAGAAATGTGTGTGTGGAAATCCAAGGAGGGTGTAGACCTTCCATAGGCACTGTATATGTATGTACACGAGGTATCATACGTTTTCACTTTGTCATTATGGGGTATTGTGTGTAGATGAGTAAAAAAAAGAAGAAGATTTAATCCATTTTGAATTCAGGGTGTAACAACAAAATGTGGAATAAGTCAAGGTATGAATAATTTCTGAAGGCACTGTAGTTCAAGGAAAATCTCGTCCTTCTCTCTCAGTAGTAAACCTAGCATCTGTGACATTTTTTGAATTTATTTTTTACTGAACCTTTATTTAACTAGCCAAGCCAGTTAAGAACAAAATCTTAATTACAATAACGGCCTACCAGGGAACAGTGGGTTAACTGCCTTGTTCAGGGGAAGAACAACATATTTGTACCTTGTCAGCTCAGGGATTTGATCCAGCAACCTTTCAATTACTAGCCCAACGCTCTAACCACTAGGCTACCTGTCGCCCCAAAGAAATACATAACTGTATAATCCGGATCACGGGAAGCAATGTAGCAGAATGGTGCAGGGACCCCGGCTCAATCAGAAATCAAGACCGCCTTAGTCTTTGCTGTAACCAAGGATTCTAGCTCTTGTGAGTTAGTACACAAAGTAAAAAATATCTACAACTTTTAGGTATAGGCTAGCCTCATCCCTAGGCACAAGAGAGAGCCGGCTGGTGGACGAGATTATGCATAGGCCTCCAAAAAGTGCAAACAAATATAGACCATCCGATTAGTGGAGAAGAGAGAGCGCAACAAGCAGATGTATACATTTGACTCTAAAATGACACAACAATGCATTATTACCATCTTAATTCTATTGGCATGAATTATTCTGGGGCTGAAAACAATGGCATGTTGAACTAATTAGCCTATGTTAAGATATGTCCAATTTGGTTAGAATTGAAAACAGCTGTTTGAAATGGAGATCAATTGAAACACATCTTGATTCCCCACTATTGAAAATAGGCTATAGATTGTTATAGGCCTATACTGTACATCTGGTCGGTGTAAGTGCACCCAGCTCGTAGTGACAGATTCACTGATGAACCACAGCAGCAAATAAAAAAGTGGCACAAGGCATAGAAAAAACAAAAACAAGGAGTCAGGCCAGGCACATATATCAAAAAGCCCTAGTATTCAGCCAGAGAATGTGAAACAGCAATTGTGGCCATTGAATTATTGTGCGTGCGTGCGTGTGTGTGTGTGTGAGAGAGAGAGAGAGAGAGATTAAGAGTTTAAGTTGTTTACTTTACGCACGTCTCTTTTGTGTTGAAACTAGGTCTAGGAAGTGTGATGGAATGCTACTTGAGGCTCTACTGGACGTGTTAGGAGTTGAAGAGTGTGACAGTCACAGAACCCAGGAACACAGAGACACAGAAAGATGTCTGGTTTAGCTCTATCTCAATGATAAAGAATAATGGACAGAGCCTGCCGGGCACATCCTGATCGTTGTACATAAGCAGAATCGAAGCATGTAAGCAGATATTACAGCTCGGAGTCTTCTTGAGTTAGTCACTAAGAGCTTTGCACACCTGGATTGTGCAATATTTGCCCATTATTCTTTAAAAAATTCTTCAAACACTGTCAAGATGTTGGGGATCATGGCTACAGCAATTTTCAAGTCTTGCCATATACAGTGAGGGAAAAAAGTATTTGATCCCTGCTGATTTTGTATGTTTGCCCACTGACAAAGAAATTATCAGTCTATAATTTTAATGGTAGGTTTATTTGAACAGTGAGAGACAGAATAACAACAAAAAAATCCAGAAAAACGCATGTGAAAAATGTTATAAATGGAATTGCATTTTAATGAGGGAAATAAGTATTTGACCCCTCTGCAAAACATGACTTAGTACTTGGTGGCAAAACCCTTGTTGGCAATCACAGAGGTCAGACGTTTCTTGCAGTTGGCCACCAGGTTAGCACACATCTCAGGAGGGATTTTGTCCCACTCCTCTTTGCAGATCTTCTCCAAGTCATTAAGGTTTCGAGGCTGACGTTTGGCAACTCGAACCTTCAGCTCCCTCCACAGATTTTCTATGGGATTAAGGTCTGGAGACTGGCTAGGCCACTCCAGGACCTTAATGTGCTTCTTCTTGAGCCACTCCTTTGTTGCCTTGGCCGTGTGTTTTGGGTCATTGTCATGCTGGAATACCCATCCACGACCCATTTTCAATGCCCTGGCTGAGGGAAGGAGGTTCTCACCCAAGATTTGACGGTACATGGCCCCGTCCATCGTCCCTTTGATGCGGTGAAGTTGTCCTGTCCCCATAGCAGAAAAACACCCCCAAAGCATAACGTTTCCACCTCCATGTTTGATGGTGGGCATGGTGTTCTTGGGGTCATAGGCAGCATTCCTCCTCCTCCAAACACGGAGCTCTTTGATGCCAAAGAGCTCCATTTTGGTCTCATCTGACCACAACACTTTCACCCAGATGTCCTCTGAATCATTCAGATGTTCATTGGCAAACTTCAGACGGGCATGTATATGTGCTTTCTTGAGCAGGGGGACCTTGCGGCCGCTGCAGGATTTCAGTCCTTCACGGCGTAGTGTGTTACCAATTGTTTTCTTGGTGACTATGGTCCCAGCTGCCTTGAGATCATTGACAAGATCCTCCCGTGTAGTTCTGGGCTGATTCCTCACCGTTCTCATGATCATCGCAACTCCACGAGGTGAGATCTTGCATGGAGCCCCAGGCCGAGGGAGATTGACAGTTCTTTTGTGTTTCTTCCATTTGCGAATAATCGCACCAACTGTTGTCACCTTCTCACCAAGCTGCTTGGCGATGGTCTTGTAGCCCATTCCAGCCTTGTGTAGGTCTACAATCTTGTCCCTGACATCCTTGGAGAGCTCTTTGATCTTGGCCATGGTGGAGAGTTTGGAATCTGATTGATTGATTGCTTCTGTGGACAGGTGTCTTTTATACAGGTAACAAACTGAGATTAGGAGCACTCCCTTTAAGAGTGTGCTCCTATTCTCAGCTCGGGTTGGGCTATAAAAAAATCAGGGTTGGGCTATAAAAAAATATCAGAAACTTTGAACATCCCACGGAGCACCATTAAATATATTATTAAAAAATTAAAAGAATATGGCACCACAACAAACCTGCCAAGAGAGGGCATCCCACCAAAACTCACGGACCAGGCAAGAAGGGCATTAATCAGAGAGGCAACAAAGAAACCAAAGACAAGCCTGTAGGAGCTGCAAAGCACCACAGCGGAGATTGGAATATCTGTCCATAGGACCACTTTAAGCAGTACACTCCACAGAGCTGGGCTTTATGGAAGAGCGGCCAGAAAAAAGCAATTTTTTTAAGAAAAAAATAAGCAAACACATTTGGTGGTCGCCAAAAGGCATGTGGGAGACTCCCCAAACATACGGAAGACGGTACTCTGGTCAGATGAGACTAAAATTGAGCTTTTTGGCCATCAAGGAAAACGCAATGTCTGGCGCAAATCCAACACCTCTCATCACCCGGAGAACACCATCCCCACAGTGAAGAATGGTGGTGGCAGCATCATGCTGTGGGGATGTTTTTCCATCGGCAGGGACTGAGAAACTGGTCAGAATTAAAGGAATGATGGATGGCGCTAAATACAGGGAAATTCTTGAGGGAAACCTGTTTCAGTCTTCCAGAGATTTGAGACTGGGACGGATGTTCACCTTCCAGCAGGACAATGACCCTAAGCATACTGCTAAAGCAACACTCGAGTGGTTTAAGGGGAAACAGTTAAATGTCTTGGAATGGCCTAGTCAAAGCCCAGACCTCAATCCAATTGAGAATCTGTGGTATGACTGAAAGATTGCTGTACACCAGCAGGATTCCATCCAACTTGAAGGAGCTGGAGCAGATTTGCCTTGAAGAATGGGCATAAATCCCAGTTGCTAGATGTTTCAAGCTTATAGAGACATATCCCAAGAGACTTGCAGCTGTAATTGCTGCAAAAGGTGGCTCTACAAAGTATTGACTTTTGGGAGGTGAATAGTTACGCACCATCAAGTTTTCTGTTTATTCGTCTGATTTCTTGTTTTATTTCACAATGAAAAAATATTTTGCATCTTCAAAGTGGTAGGCATGTTGTGTAAATCAAATGATACAAACTCCCCAAAAATCTATTTTAATTCCAGGTTGTAAGGCAACAAAATAGGAAAAATGCCAAAGGGGGTGAATACATTCGCAAGGCACTGTATAATACCACCATACAAAAATATTACAATGTACGTCTGTGTAGAGTGTGTGTCTTAGCGCTTGTGTGCGTATGCATGTGTCTATACCTTTGTGTGTGTCTCTTCAAAGTCCCCAGTGTTCCATAAGGTGTATTTTTACCTGTTCTTCAAATCTGACTCTACTGCTTGCATCAGTTACCTGATGTGGAATAGAGTTCCAAGTAGTCATGGCTCTATGTATTACTGTGCGCCTCCCATATTCTGTTTTGGACTTGGGGATTATGAAGAGACCTCTGGTGGCATGTCTTGTGGCGTATGAATGGGTGTCCAAGCTCTGTGCTAGTAGTTTAAACAGACAGCTCGGTATATTCAGCTTGTCAACAATTCTTACAAAAACAAGTAGTGATGAAGTCAATTTCTCTTACACTTTGAACCAGGAGAGACATAACTCAAAGCCAGTTGCGTGTTGTCAGTAAAGACTCCAAAAGTAAGGGGCCTAGACAGCTGCCCTGGGGGAATTCCTGATTCTACATGGATTATGTTGAGACTTCAATTAAAGAACACCCTATGTGTTCTATTAGACAGGTAACTCTTTATCCACAATATAGCATGGGGTGTAAAGCCATAACACATACGTTTTTCCAGCAGCAGACTATGATCGATAGTCTGCTCCTGAAAAAATTGCAGCTTTTGACATTATCATCAATTTTTCTCAGCCAATCATCAGTCATTTGTGTAAGTGCTGTGCTTGTTGAATGTCATTCCCTACAAGTGTGCTGAAAGTCTGTCAATTTGTTTACAGTAAAATAGCATTGTATCTGGTCAAACAGTTTTTTCCAAAAGTTTACTAAGGGATGATAACAGGCTGATTGGTTGGCTATTAGAGCCAGTAAAGGGGGCTTTACTATTCTTGGATAGCGGACTGACTTTTGCTTCCCTCCAGACCTGAGGGCACCCACTTTCTAGTAGGCTTAAATTGAAGATATGAGTGGCAATATCATCCACTATTATCCTCAGTAATTTTCCATACAGGTTGTCAGACCCCGGTGGCTTGTCATTGTTGATAGACAATATGGTAGTAGGTGAAAGGCGCCCCGGTTTGTGTCAAGAACTGCAACGCTGCTGGGTCTTTCATGCACACCACCTTCCCATGCGTATCAAGAATGTTCCACCACAAAAATGACTTCCAGCCAACTTGCCACAACTGTGGGAAGCACCAGCATCCCTGTGGAACACTTTACACAACTTGGGGGGGGGGGGGGTGCAATTCAATATTAGGCAGGTGTTCTTAATGTTTTGTACACTCCGTATTTACAATATGTGTATGTACAGTGCGTCCGAAAAGTATTCAGACCCCTTCACTTTGTCCACATTTGGTTAGGTTACAGGCTTATTCAAAAAAAAATCTCTGATCCACCTCTACGCAGACGACACCATTCTGTATACTTCTGGTCCTTCTTTGGACACTGTGTTAACTAACCTCCAAATGAGCTTCAATGCCATACAACTCTCCTTCCGTGGCCTCCAACTGCTCTTAAATGCAAGTAAAACTAAATGCATGCTTTTCAACCGATCACTGCCCGCACCTGCCCGCCCGTCCAGCATCACTACTCTAGACGTCGCTGACTTAGAATATGTGGACAACTACAAATACCTAGGTGTCTGGCTAGACTGTAAACTCTCCTTCCAGACTCACATTAAATATCTCCAATCCAAAATTAAATCCAGAATCGGCTTCCTATTTCGCAACAAAGCATCCTTCACTCATGCTGCCAAACATACCCTCGTAAAACTGACCATCCTACCGATCCT